>JADWQK010002514.1:0-249970 GCA_017933935.1 Sesamia nonagrioides | reverse complement strand
ATTTAAAATAAAAGTATATGAGAAACCTACAAATTATATTGGATTTGAAGTTACTAAATCGAAAGAAGGAATATTGTTACATCAGAAAAATTACACAGAAAAACTACTAAAGAAGTATAATATGTTTGATTCAAAACCAGCAAGCACACCATGTACTTATGATAATAAAATGGCAATTACCACTATAGATACATTAAACTTTCCATACAGAGAGTTAATAGGAGGTTTGTTATATTTATCTACAAGATCAAGACCAGATATAAGCCAAGCTGTGAATGAAGCTAGTAAGAAAATAGAAAACCCATCCAAAGAAGATATAGTATCAGTAAAGAAAATATTAAAATATTTAAATGGGATAAGAGATAAAGGAATTATGTACAGAAAAGGAGGAGATATTACACTGTTGAATGCATACAGTGATTCAGATTATGCAAATTGTATTGAGACTAGACGCAGTACAACTGGATTTGTCATAATGTATGGGGGTGGACCTATATCATGGTGCTCGAAGAGACAGCCAATAGTTTCTCTCTCATCAACAGAGGCCGAATATATTGCAGCTTCAGATTGTTGTAAGGAATGTTTATATTTAAAATCTTTTATAAGTGAATTAACAGGAATAAGTGTTAAAATAATGTTAAATATTGATAACCAGAGTTCAATTCAGTTAATAAAAACAGGTTCTTTTAGCAAGAGATCAAAGCATATAGATGTCAGATTTTATTTTATTCATGAAAACTATAAAAAAGGTAACATTGATTTAAAGTATTGTCCAAGTAATATTCAAATTGCGGATATGTTTACGAAACCTTTATCCAAAGAAAAATTTGTTTTCCACTGTAAGAATGTTGTAACAAATGATAATATTGATTAGGTAAGAATAATTATACAGGAAAATAGTTTATAATAATAAATATGTTTTTTAAATTTAAGGAAAAATAAAATTTAAAAAAGGAGAAGGTGTTACGATTAGTAGAGTAGAGTAGTATATAAGTAAGCACTCTGTGGCACTCTGTAAAAGGAAATTAACATGTTTAATTTATGTTAATAAATACGTTTAATAATATCTTCTATTTTAATTCGTTGCATAAATAAAAATAACAAAAGCGAGAAGTAATTTTTTGTAACACTCCAAAATTTACGGAAATTAATTAATTGCTCGTTAAATTTGGTACCAAGAGCTGCAATACAATTTTTGTAGTATTTGATACATTATCGAATCATAATACAACACCTTTTGCTTTATTGTTTTTAATCAATTAATTTTTTTACTGATGAAATTGTAAAATAACTCGATAGTTTCATTCAAAAAAACATAATAACTCATAACTTTTCGTGCAATGAAGTTATGGCGATGCTGGTGAAAGATTTTTTGTTAGAAATCACCTCCTTCATCTCCCTGTTTCGTTTGATCTACGACGTTTTGGCCACCGTGTATAGTTTAATTCATATAATCGCCTTTGTCCTTATTTCATCAGAAAACTTAGGTCAGTTGAGGGCAGAGTGAACTGTCATTCCAATTGATGCTAAGGGATTGACACTATTGACAGGTCAGTCCAATTTCACTTGTCCTGACTTCCCACAGTCAGATCTAAAGAATCGATCAGCTAATCGCGTTTCCTTCACAATGAATCATTTTCTTTTTTTTTTGTATTTATAATCTAGTGCTTGACCGCAATCCCGCCTGATGATAAGCAGTGATGCTATCGTTGATGGTAAAGCGCGCTAGTTTATTAAGCCTATTCACTTAAAAAACTTAGTGAATAGGAGGGAAGACGGCAGTTGAGCGAGGTGATGCAATGTTAAACCCAACAACACGATCATCGATGCTGCGACAGAGGGAGATTAATCTGGAGACCCTCCATGACCAAACTACCGACACAACAACAGTAAGCGCATCGTACCACACCTGCTCAGACCCGTCCTCCGCACGGCTTCACTAGACATCATGCCGGAACATGGCGAATCGCTTGGCGGCAAGATTTTTGCCGGCAGCCGCTGTTATGGCCTACCACGTTTCATGAAATGAAATTATTACTGAGGCGCATTTTGCGGCCTTGCTTCGTTAAGTTGAATCACATAAACTCAGAGGTGATCGTGTATTTTCGGTTGCAGTCGTTCATTGACGCTTACTCCAGACGGATGGTAAGGCTGATTCGCGTATACCGAGCGTTGAACCTCGTACACTTGTCTGCAGTCGTAAGTTTGTACTACACTCGATATGCGCTTTCTCTTTCTTTTTTTTAACGACATAATAACTCTACTGTTAATAACACCAAAAATGTACCACTAAAATCGTTATTTTTTTATTTCTTTTTTTATCATCCTACTGCTGGGTACAGGTCTCCTCTCAGACACATATAGAGAGATAGAGACAGAGAAGGATTGAGCGTAATCACCACCACAGTAGACAGAGAACAGTAGATTATCTAAGGCCGCCCGCAGAGTTATTTGCCTACTCTTGCGTTGAACCCTAGGGTTGTCACTTTGATCTAAATTTATGGAATAAAAAGCATATTATGATTGAATATTTTATCAATTTATAAATTTAGTAAAAATAGAAAGCCTTTATTCACATAACATTTATTATATTAAGTTACAAATTTGATACCGACAAAATTTTTAAGACTAGGTACTTAAGTGTAACACTAAATTATATTCTAAAGCTCGTAAATAATGATAAATTTTAAATGATGTGTGATATGGGAAATCGATATAACTGGTTCTTATCAGAGAAGATTGTAATTGATGAGTACTTAAATGTAACACTAACACAATAATATTCACAAGCTTATAACTAATGCTTAAATGATATAAAACATGAGAACGTAAACAATAAATATGTAGTTCTTATGAAAAAGTAGACATTAGTAAAGCTAAGATTATGTATGGGTAGCGAATATTTAACAAATGATACCTTACTTTAATAAAACCGCAAAACCTTTTAGCCTCATTAGTTTCTGAGGTACAATTATAATGATTGTTTATATGGGTACTGTGTAATGTTTGTTTATATAATCGGATAGCATCAGCTAGCTCAAATGCAACAAAGGCGCCGCGCGCTATTAAGAGCACCTCGCGTTGCTGTTGTGGACGCGCGCGTCGGAGGGATTAAAGGTTATAATGTTATAACTAACATTCTACGCAACCCTAAGCGTCAGTCGGTCACATTTTACTATAATTTTATTAACTTAATATTATGATTAAGACGCCATATTTGGATCAAACAACACATAAGACAATAGAAAAAAATTAATAGTCATTTGCAATATTGATTATTGTAAAATTGCCCTTATTACACTATACGCGACAAATACGTTTACTTAAAAGATATTTCGTACTCAATACTCTGTTTTATAGTAAAACTGGGCCTCTTAAAATAAACTTAACTTTAAGCGTAGTATTCAGGAAGTAAATCTGAGAATACTATTATATGGAAAAATGCGACTCGGGTACGCTCTTAATAAAGCAAATAAACTGTGAAACAAACTATACATATATCACATTTTCTAATAAGATTTAAGTTGTACGTACATTTCTGGTTCAGTAGGAATGATGAAGAATGATAAGTCCGGATTTGCCGAAATCATTATTGAGGCACCCGAAAACACTACAATATTTTTTTCCCCCTTTTGAAGTCATGATACTCGTAATAATTAATATTATGGTAAGTGGCCCGCGAGAATTGACGAACGCGAGCGGTCATGTAATTTACGCGCGTGCTCACAGTCACGCGGCACAGCCCGTATTGCCGCCATCCTATACCATCCTATATTATGCCAGCGTGTGCGTGAAATCGCGTACCGACACGGCGCTCGGCGCGCACGCATACATTCAAACCGAGAGCGGCTCGTTTATATGAAGATGTTTTACTGTTCTCTGTCTATTGTGTCACCACGCTTGCTCAATGCGGGTTGGCGATTTAAGACTTAAAGTCCAGATTTCCTCAAGATGTTTCTTTCACCTTTTAAACAGTCATTGGTGTCCAAGATATACTTAGAAAGTACATATAACTTAGAAAAGTTACATTGGTACTTGCCTGACCTGAAATCGGACCCGCACACTCATACTTGAGAGGCTGGTGTTTTAACCACTAGGCCACCATGACTAGGGATTGCAATCCGTTATCATTTTTAATCCGGCCGGATGACGCCGGATTTACGGCAATCCGGACGGATTTGCGTGACTTTAAAACTTGTTTGAAATCTGGTAATTAGTGATAGTTCTTCTACTTTTAATGAAAGAGCAGGAAGGATATCTAATGTATTTTGAATTTTAATAATAATACATAAAGTAATAAAGTAGTACATATGTAATTTATATGTGTTTAAGATGAAATGAAGGGGATACATAAAAGAAAAATAAAATACTTACGTATGGGGAATAGAGCAATTCAACTTTGTACTATTTGTAAATGATGAATACAGCATTAATGTACTACTTTCCCTTTATTCCTTCTGCTTTATATGCAATCATTTCTTTTTTAATTATTTTCTCGTAGTCTATTTTCTTTTCATTAGTTTTAAATTTCCTAAACACTATTTTTTCTTACAGGTTTTGCTTTTCCAGTTCTTTTTTTATTGTAATATTTTGTTCTATTGGCAATAATGAGACGGAGTTAGAATCGGAATTATTATCTTCGTTTCTTACAGCACTTAATTTGAATTTTGATTTGCTTTTTGCATTTCTTTTGTTTTACCGGATCCGGAGCAGACCCACCGGATCCGATAGGGTCAAAAACACGCCGGATCCGCCGGATTACCGGATCCACCGGACCGGTTTGCAATCCCTAACCATGACGTTATACATAACAGCGTTATACTCTCGATATAATTTAAATTCTCACATATAATTTTTATTCTCACTCACACATAGGTACACTCAGATCTTAACTTGAGCGTAGCTTTAAACAAACCTATTTATATTTATCAGGCAATTTAAAACCGATACTTGTACCAAGGGTTCAATATTTGTTCTGAAAAATCTAATAAAACTTTGATTGTCTTGTGAATCTAATTCCGTACGTAATTGAGCTCACTGAAATCCTATTTATACTGCTATACGATGAAAATTGGATTATCCGGCTATACTTGTTATGTATGTTGAAGCACGAGGACCCAATCATTACAATTTAAACCTTATGTTAATAACAGAAGAAGGCTAAGATTGAATTCATCAGATATTTTCGATAAAAGACGGTCGCCTTATGTTTCGCGCACTCAAGCTGAAAATTGTATCTTACTGAAGAGGCTTGAGGAACAGGGTGTAAAGTTCACTCATCCTCCATAGAAAGAGGGATGGATGGAGGAGGGGAGGATCCTCCGACCAGACGGGTGCCATGTCTGGCGGGCACGTGCCCAACGGTTGAAGTTGGGAAGTTTTATGTATGCTAATTGCACGGTCAACTCTGCTTGCGAGATGTAGAATTCGTGTGACGTCAGTATGACGCGCTGTTTATTTGTGGCGTTTGTAGGTGCCGCGACATTACGTTCCATGCGGAATGTGTGAAGTAAGTTCACAAACATACTCCTCACTATGGACAATTTTAATTAGGTAAATTTGAGGACTAAGATTAGTAACTGGTTTGATTGCAAACAAGAATTGAAAAAAACCCGTCGTACGGCTGGTTTCCACCCTTACGTTGTTGACACCACTACGATCCGGACGAAGCGTTTCGCCTCCTCCTTTATACCGCGTACATCGAGGGACTGGAACAATTTGCCAGCGGCGGTGTTTCCGTCGGACTACAGTTTGAGTGTCTTCAAGGCTAGAGTGAATAGGCTCTTAATAAACTAGTGCGCTTTACCATCAACGATTGTGTCACTGCTTACCATCAGGCAGGATTGCGGTCAAGCGCTAGTTTAAAATATATTAAAAAAAAAAAATTAACATCTGTATCACAGCTGTCTGTTCATTAAAAAAAAACATACACATGATTTTAAACAATACTATGTGTAGTAGTGAACAAAAGAAAACACAAAAAAAAACAATGAAATTATTTACCATATGGCAGCTAGCCACAGCAAAATACCAGCAAAGCAAAAAAATAATAATTAAAATGTAAATAAGTAAAAACTTATTGACACTTCCATTACCTAAATAAAAACTTATTGACACTTCCATTACCTAAATAAAAACTTATTGACACTTCCATTACCTAAATAAAAGCCCCACGTATAAATATGAATGCATTGTAAAAAAAAAACAATTAATTAAATGAAATCATATAACGTGTCAGTAAGCTAATTGAAAGGGAGCGCAGGGCACTAACGATTAAGAATAACATGCGGCCATGCAGGTTTGGTCGTTGCCACGAGCATGTTAAAATCGCGCTTTTTAAAACTGTCAAATTTGTAAACGAGCTGTCTGTGGTTTTGTTATTAAGACCTAGGCCGCACTACGGTTAAACCGCTGCGGTTTTTAACCACGTAAATTTGTGCCCCTACAATACTAATGCAAGCGGCCGCGCCTGCGGTTTTTTCCCGCGAGCATTTTTAGTAAAAAAATCAGTCGCGGGAAAAAACCGTAGCGGTTTAACCGTAGTGCGGCCTAGGCCTTATGTAAATCGCGCAGTGCTTTGCGAGTCCAATATTATCATGGTTTCAGGATGTTGCTGGGGTTGCCCGGTTTCTGTAGTGTATCTGGCATGTTTTCGAAGGCTCGTGTTTTCGGCTTTAATGCCATTATACGCAAGAGAACCGCATCCTTGCTACTCATAGTGCGGGGCAGCACTAACAGCATATTGAAGGTAGTTTGTTTTATAAATTACTAGCTTTCCGCCCGCGGCTTCGCCCGCGTGGAGTTCGGTTATATCGCGCTTTTAATCAACAACAAAAGATACTTATTCTATTCAGTTTAATTAATTCTTGATATTTTCCTCGCTAGAGAGCTCCGATAAACGCGTGCGATCGCTGCAAATCATAAAGTGCTATAAGGCGAAGCGCGGCCATCGACGCGCTATTTATAGGCACGCGCCGCCCGGCGCAAACAACTACGACCCTGCATTTTAAATTTGTAATATCTTCGGTAATATTCACTTAAACTACATGCTGTAAAAAGCATATTGATCTATAATAAATGCACAATTTATTTAAGGTACTTAAATGGATAAGGATTAATGCTGTATTGTTTAAAATCACTTCGTAAATAACCATTTTTTATAAAGAATAAAAATGGTTATGCTGGGTTATCCCTAAGAGATAGACATATACCATCGCGGACTTTTTTGTTGAACTTTTTAAGGTGAACAATACTGTAGTACATTATTTTGGTCTATCTCGTAGGGTTCAGCCAGCGTTTGCAATATAAGCGCAAAAAAACGTGCTTATTTACGACATCACATTAGAAACCTTTAAATTTATCAGTGTTTCTCTACTATATTATGCATTTATTATACATACAAACCTTCCTTAAGAATCACTCTATCTAATAAAAAAAACCGCGTCAAAATCCGTTGCGTAGTTTTAAAGATCTAAGCATACATACGGACATACAGCGAAAGCGACTTTGTTTTATACTATGTATTGATAAACTAGTGTTTGACCGCAACGCCGTCTGATGGTAAGCAGTTATGCAATCGTTGATGGTAAAGCGCGCTAGTTTATTAAGAGCCTATTCACTCTTGAAGACACTTAAATTGAAATCCGATGGAAACACCGCCGCTGGCAAATTGTTCCAGTCCCTCGATGTACGCGGTATAAAAGAGGAGGCGAAACGCTTCGTCCGGATTGTAGTTATAAAACTGATGAACTGAAACTCGCCGTACCCGTCGTACGGCGAGTTTCCACCCTTACGTTGTTGACACCACAATGATCCGAAAGAAGCGTTTATCAATACAATTTAAGTATGTTCAAGGCTAGAGTGAATAGGCTAACTAGCGCACTTTACCATCAACGATTGCATCACTGCTTACCATCAAGCGGAATTGCGGTCAATTGCTATATTATCATTTACTAGCGGCCGTCCGCGACTTCGTTCGCGTGTAATTAGTTATTATGCTCGGCTTCTATTGGTTGCAGCGTGATGTTATATAGCCTAAAGCCTTTCTGGGTTTATGGGCTATCAAACACAAAAAGAGTTTTTCAAATTGTACCAGTGTTTCCTGAGATTAGCTCGTTCAAACAAACAAACAAACTCTTTAGCTTTATATATTAGTATAGATAAAAAAAAATATACCAGGTATAGCGGGATGGTCCAATTTTCACTCTATATAAAGCAATAAAAATTGGATTTCTGTGAGATCAATTACGGACCGAATCATATTCGCAAAACAAGCAAAGTTTTATTAGATTTATTCGGAACAAATATTGAACCCTCGGAACAAGTGTCGGTTCTAAATTGCTTGATAAATAGGTTCGTTCAATGTCACGCTCAAGTTAAGATCTGAGTGGTAAGAATAGCCTTATTTTTTTTTTCTTTTTTATGAATTTAATTTATGTTAAGAGTATAATTATGTTAGTGGTACATTTTTGCTGTTATTAACAGTTGATATGTGGTTTAAGAAAACAGTAAGAAAAATTGTATATTGTGTACAGTAGAAGCTGACGACTGCACACAGGTGTACCAGATTCAGCGTTATGTATTTTTTTTTTTATTTATTTATTAATAAAGGTACACCAACAGCTTCTGTATAAAAATTAACAAATAGAGTAGATATGAGTATAAGGCTTATACAGTTGCCAATAACAGGTGAACCAACATTCACCAACATGAGTGATAACTTAAACTAAATAAATGTAAGTACTAATACTAACTGGATATAAACTATACAAAGACAATAACGAGGTTAGACTTGTACTTAAGTAAAAAAAAAAGGAATACAAAGCTAAAATTAAACATGAGATCAAAAATTAGAATAAAACTTAAAAAACTTAAACTAAGAAACTTACAAAATTAAATAGAGAGAATAACTTAATATATACAAGAAAAATATTGCAAATGTATAGGAACAAACAGACAAAACTATTATTTATATGTACATGTGATTCAGCCTTACCGACCGACTGGAGCTGACTATACAGGGTTGAGCGTCAATGACCGACTGCAAGCGAGAATACCCGATCACCTAACGACCAAAACATCGGCTGCCGGCAGAAGTTACCACCCACCAGACAAAGTCTTGCCGCTAAGCGATCGTACGGCAAGTTTCCACCCTTACGTTGTTAACACTACTACAATCCGGATGAATCATTTCGCCTCCTCCTTTATACCACGTACATCGAGGGACCGGAACAGTTTGCCAGCGGTCGTGTTTCCGTCGGACTACAATTAGACTGTCTTCAAGGCAATAGTGAATAGGCTCTTAATAAACTAGTGCGCTTTACCATCAACGACTGCGTCACTGCTTACCATCCGGCGGTTTTGCGGTCAAGCGCTAGTTTATAATATACTAGCGGTCGCCAGTGACTTCGTTCGCGTGGAGTTAGTTATGCTCCGCTCCTATTGATCGCAGCGTGATGTTATATAGCCTAAAGCCTTCCTGGATTAATGGGCTATCCAACGCAAAAAGAATTTTTCAAATCGGACCAGTAGTTCCCGAGATTAGCGCGAACAAACAAACATACAAACAAACTCTTCAGCTTTATATATTAGGTAGTATAGATAGATTTAAAAAAAAAAATCGTCGTGTTCCGGCATGATGTCTGATGATGCAGTACGGAGAATGTGTCTGAGCAGTTGTGTTGCTATGTAAGGGGTACGATGCGCCAAAATCTGGAATCATTGTGCCGATGGTCGTGACAGCCAATGGCTTTATTAAGCCATTGGCTATTGCCTCGACCAACACCTGAGGAAGCTCTCGTTATTCAGAAGGATCAAAGCTTGATTCAAAAAACAGTTCTTCTAGACATCAGTAAGACATTAAAATTGTATTGCGAAACACCACCGCAGGAAAATATTGTTAGTCCTGCGATTTACGCATAAAAGATGAGGCGAAACGCTTCGTCAGGATTATAGTGTTGTCAACAACGTAAGGGTGGACACTCGCCGTCCTACGGATCGTTAAGTAAAGAGAAACTCACTCTTTCGTTTTTGTAGATCTAGGGAAAGGTTATATACTGTTAACGCGTTTCGTTTCGAATGTTTTACTAAACAAGTGTTTTCTTCCATCTCCATTTTCTTAGCGTAAGTAATTGCTTTACCCAACATTCCAATGAAGTTTATGGTCAGTTAGCGTTCCTATTTATATATATTCGATATACTTCCCTTATCACAGCACCCATTTCAATATACATGTAGACTAAAATCTTTTTACATTCATTCGTTTTCTTGGCAAAATAATAACAACCATCTATCAGGTTAAGCTACACTTGCTACGGTTGGTCTGTGGATGGCTGATCACCATTCCATACCGAGACCTCTCCGTGCCTCAGACAGCACGTTAAGCTGTTGGTTCCGACTGTAATTTGTAGATCTTTGACAGTCGTTATGGGTCGTCAGAAGTCAGAAAATCTGACAAAAAGTCTTACTTTAGACAAAGGCAAAGTCTTGTCGCCAAGCTATTCGTCGTGTTCCGGTATGAAGTCTGGTAAAGCCGTACGGAGGACGGGTCTGAGCAGTTGTGATGCGATGTATGGGGTACGATGCGTCAAATGTTGTTGTGTTGGGAGTTGATCGTGGAGGGTACTCCAGATTAATCTCCTTCTGGCGCAGCATCGCTGGTCGTGTTGTTGGATTTAACATTGCATCACCTCGGTCAACTGCCGTCTTCCTTCCTCTTAACTCAGTTTTTTTGAGTGAATAGGTTCTTAATAAACTAGCGCACTTTACCATCAACGCTTGCATCACTGCCTACGATCAGGCAGGATTGCAGTCAAGCACTAGTTTATAATTATAAAAAAACTCTGAGTTTACGTGATTCAACTTCACGAAAACGAAACCGAATTATCACGCTCGGTTTAAAGACAGATATTTCATTTCAAGAAAATGATGCATTGTGATAGAAACACGATCAGCTGATCGATTCTTTCTTTTCTTTTCTTTAGAGTGAATACTAATTCAACTTTTCAGTGGCCTCTGTGGTTAGGTACCACAATTTTGCCAATAACACGTGTAACAAACTATAGAAATTCTTTAAAAAATCATTTCACAATAATGGCGGATATCGCCAATGACAGTTGAAAAAACGGCCGCGTGAGCCGACTAGAGGAGATTTGATGCTAAGCCATTATGTGGCCACTATGCTGCGATATTTCAATGTTATTTATGCATTGTTTACTAGGTACACTTTTTACTACATAAATCACGCGCTTTTATTTAGTAAACGGCACTATAAATAATTTTAAAAGTCCAATGAAAAATGTGCGTACGACGAGACACCTCTTTCTCGAAGTTGGACCTACCTAGCTGGACTGTTTGTCCCAGTTATACACTCCAGATATACTCGTCAACAACTTCGAGTGCAGAGCAACCAACTAGAATTGGAGTGGGTGCGACATAAGAGTTCGACATGATTTTCGTCTTATCCATGTTCATCTTTAGACTCACTTGTTGGGAAGCTCTGCTGAGGTCATTGAGCATTTTGCCCAAGTCTTCCAGGGTCTCAGCCATGACCACGATATCATCTGCAAAACGGAGATTAGTAGTGGGTAAGCCTATGCTTAACTTAATCGTAATAAATCTTTTATTGTGTCTCGTTCAGTGTCCTTCAATGATAAGTTACCCAATTCTTATTAGTATAACAAATCAAATCATATCGTGTACATATGTGTGCGTCCTAATAATAAATGACGAACAATTACCGGAGACCTATTGTGTAAGGCGGCACGGTTTACATCTGTCGAGTATGCCACCGGCCGGGGGAAGCAATCAGGCATATTATCTCCGAGTGTTCTCGTCTAGCTAATGGAGAGGACTTGCATAGAAGCAGCCTTGTAGCCATAATCCATCAACAGGTTGCTCTGAAATATAACCTTGTTTAACCGATGGTGCTGTACTTCAGGTATTTACCTGACCCAGTTATTCGAAATGGAAATATCACATTGTACTGGGATCGATCCATCATCACTGACAGGAATATTGTTGCCAATAAATCGATTAAAGCGATTGTTGATATACCCGTTCCGTATTACGAGAATGATCTCGCACTATGAAGTGAAAGCCGAGAAAGATAAGCCAATCAAGCAAGTTTAGACTGCACGGTTAGCGAAGTGGTCAAGCTATTTACTGCTGCGCTGCATGTCACGGGTTCGGTTCCCGCACAGAAGAAATATTGGTCATCATCATCTCAGCGTTAATCCCAGTCGCATCCGTAGCTTTTCAGCTTTAGAGTTTGGGGTCCGCTAATATAACTGCTGATTTTGGCTAAACTTCGATATTTTCCGTGAAGCGACTGCCGTCTGACCTCCACAACCCGAAGGCAATATCTAAGCATTGCAGTTAGATCAATTGTTAGACTTTTGAGGGCTCCAACAACCCGTAACGACTGCCACTAGATGTTCGTATGGCAACCGGGACCAACGGCTTAACGTGCTTTCCGAGGCACGACCAGACCAGTGCAAATATTCATATTTATGCATACAAATATTTGCACTGTGCGGGGATCGAACGCGCCCCTCCTTGCGCAACGGCCGCGTTCGCGACCGCTACGCCACGGAGGCTGTCAACAGAAGAAATATTTGTAGGACGTACAAACAGTCGTTCCGGGTTTAGCTGTTTGTAAACGCACCCACGATACAGGAGAAATTCCTAGTGTAGTGCAAACTTTTAAAAAAAAAAAACTTGTTTGACCTGGAGCACAGGCGAAGAATAGCCAGCCTGTCGATGGTCTATAGCAAGGCTACTCAACCTTTTTATGAGTCGGGCCAAAAGATAGATTTAGTCGTTAATGACGGGCCACTTACATTTCTTATATTTCAGTTACTCTCACGAAAAGCGCAATAAAAATTATTATGAATATAAAATAGAATTATTGTTTATTAGGAATATGTCCTTTATTTAACCATATTTTCACATAAAAAATATTTAAAAATATAACAAAAAATTGTGGCCAACCGTTATCGCGAACTACCGGCGGTCAGGGCTCCAGAGAGAGGAACCTCCTGACAATGCGAGCCGTGTCTAGAACTACTGCTTTCTGAACCAAGCCCTTCATCCAGCTGCCTAACGAGAGCCCCCTGAGGTGTTGGTCGAGGCTCTTGGCTATTAAGCCATTGGCTGTCACGACTATCGGTACAATTATTGCTGAATCCACTTCCCACATGTCGACAACTTCGTGAGCCAAGTCAAGATGCTTGATTTATTTATCTTTCTCAGCTTTCACGAGGCTCTCATCATGCGGGATGGTTATATGAACAATCATTGCACGCCGATCTGATCAATCCACCATCACCATATCAGGCTTATTGACAACAATGGTCCTATCAGTAATGATGGATCGATCCCAGAACAATGTGATATGGCCATTTTCGAGAACTAGGTCGGGCATATACCTGTAGTACGGCACCTCCAATTCTACAAGGTTGTATTGGGGAGCAAGTTGCTGATGAATTATTTATTTATTGATATTATTATTACCTAAATAAAGAAACTATTGAATTAGGTAAATACCTATGTATGTATATCTTCTCAAATCTAAATCAACGTTTTGATTCAAAGTCAAAATCAAATTTTCAAAGCATAGGTACTAGCGCGGTCCACCCAAAATTCTTTCGCGGGCCAAACTATGTCCCGCAGGCCTGAGGTTGAGCAGTCTTGGTCTATAGGATGCATTTTGGGGAGTGTGTTCGGGAATTGCATTATTTAATTCCCCCATCTCCGTTCCACCAACGGACGACCCGCTGTACGGCGAGTTTCCACCCTTACGTTGTTAACACCACTACGATTCGAATGAAGCATTTCGATTTTTGTTTTATACCGCGTACTTCAAGGGACTGGAACATTTTTCCAGCGGCGGTGTTACCGTCAAACTACAATGTAAGTGTCTTCAAGCTCATGGCTTCCTTACTTTTATAAAATAAACTAGCTTTCCGCCCGCGGCTTCGCCCGCGTGGAGTTCGGTTATATCGCGCTTTTTAGATTTCCCTAGGGAACATCAATTTTTCCGAGATAAAAAGGTAGCCTATGTTCTTTCTCAGGGTCTAAAGATTGTCTGTGCCAAATTTCATCAAAATCGGTTGAGAGGTTTAAGCGGGAAAGCGTAACAGACAGACAGACAGACAGACCGACAGACAGACAGACAGAGTTACTTTCGCATTTATAATATTAGTATGGATAAGAAAACCGTATTAAAGGGTTTATCGACACTGATGTGGACTCGGTAATATTGTGCCGATAGTCGTAACAGCCAAAGGCTTAATAGCCAAGCGCTTCGCCCAATACCTGAGGAGGTTCGATTAAGTCCAACAACATTCATTGAATTGTTTACATTGTTGAGTAGACACATTTTTCGAACCTAATGAGCAATCGATTAGCAATATGCTTCAAAATTACTATCATTTTGAAGTAATTAAGGTAACGTAATTAAGGTAAGCTTGTTAGTAGTAGTCGGTAAGTTAATTTAAAAGTGTTGATCTTATAAAGTAAGTTTTAAAATCTGTCAGCTGCAGGTTTGCAAATGAGTTATATTGAGTTCCTCAGTTCGCGACAATTTCTAAGGAGGGTAGAGCAGTGCTAAGTCTGTTTTTTACCTCAAAGTAATTAGGTTGTCAATTTTCCACGTTGTTCGATTCTTAAAAACCTTTTCGGAATATTAAATCACAATTTATAAGTTAAACATCTAAATCAAATAATTCAAACAGTTTTGTAAAAAATATCAAATGAGAAGGAGAATAAAGAAAATGCTTTTAAAAGCCGCCTTAGGAGAAAATTTTTTCACTCTTTTTCCTTAAAAAATACCTACCTACCTCAAGGGGAAAAGTTTTTTTTTAATAATGTTTGGTTATTACAAAGACTCCGCAAATTAAAAAACAGTCTTTATTCAAAAATAGAACATTCAAATATAAACACAGACTTATTACTGTTTCTTAAAAAAAGAACAGTTATTTTTGAAAATGGAACTAATTGCGACGATCTCACACCCAACCAGGGCCCCAATTCTGTAACTTTGTGTTAAGCAACATGCCATAGATATTTTATTGACACACTACAGGAATTATTTTGCGACTGTTGCAAATATGGCATTCTGCAACAAGTAAGATAACAAGCTCATAACTTTGTGGTTTTTCAAGATATATTTTAGTAATTTTAGGCATAGATTCTTTATTTAAAAATACTAGACACATGTTTCGGATTTCGCGTAAACAAAAATAACTTTTTATAGGCTTTATTGTACACCAGAAAAAACTTAACAAAAGAAAGATAAATAACATCTAATGTCAATCCATACTAATATTATAAATGCGAAGGTATCTCTGTCTGTCTGCCCGGCTTTCACGCCAAAACTACTGAACCGATTGTAATAAAATTTGGTACACAGATAGTCTAGAGCCTGAGATAGGACATAGGCTATAAAACATCCCGCTATGACCAATAGGAGCAGAGCAGGAACAAAAAATGTTGCGGAAACGGGAGCAAACGCGGATGTACTACATATTGCTCCCATTATGTTAACAGGCGCTTATTTTATATCAACTGAGCTCATTCGGCTAGAAGGTTACGCGGGTGAAACCGCGGGGCACGGCTAGTATTTTAATAAAATAAATTATGTGTTGTTTGAACCGCCATTTCGTTTTGTGATTGGGTATAAAAACGATTCAACGTTATCAAGTGATATTTGTGTGTGAAAAACTCAACAATAAATGGATGAGTTATTTATAAATTCAAAAGGAAAAACTTTTCCAATAAACTTATTTGTGGAACCATTTCACATCAATGGTTTTCATTATTCCAGTCTACCGTCACGCCCTTCCATTATTGGAGGAGTTCTCGCAAGGGTCCGTGAGCAGACCTTATGTAACCATTACTAGCTTTACGCCCGCGGCTTCGCCCGCATGGAGTTCGGTTATATCGCGCTTTTTAGATTTCCCTCGGGAATATCAATTTTTTCCGGGATAAAAGGTAGACTACGTCCTTTCTTAGGGTCTAAAGATTGTCTGTGCCAAATTTCATCAAAATCGGTTGAGAGGTTTAAGCGGGAAATGGATTTCTGGTGATCAACACTCATGATCCACCAGACGGGGATACGAACCGCTCAACCCGGCTGGCAACTGAGGATTGGAAGGGTTCCTTGTACTCGATATCTTCCAAGACGTACCGCGAGTTTCCACCCTTACGTTGTTGACACCACTGCGACCTGGACGAAGCGTTTCGCTTCCTCTTTTATACCGCGTACATCGAGGGACTGGAACAATTTGCCAGCGACGGTGTTTCCGTCACATTACAATTTGAGTGTCTTCAAGGCTAGAGCGAATAGGCTCTTAATAAACTAGCGCGCTTTACCAGCAATGATCGCGTCGCTGCTTACCATCAGGCGGGATTGCGGTCAAGCGCTAGTTTATAACTTATAAAAAAAAAGACGAAAACTCTACTGCCGCCCTACTTCACTACATTATATAAAACAAAGTCGCTTTCTCTTTCCCTATGTTCCAATATATGACTAAATCTTGAAAACTACGCAACGGATTTTAAAGCGGTTTGTTTTAAATAGATGAGTGATTAGAGAGGAAGGTTTATATGTATAATAACATCATTATACAGTATGTTAAATAACAGAGGGCGTTCCCTTAAACTCGTTAATATATATCATTAATAGATTAAAATAAAAATATCAGCATAGAAAAATAAGCATAAAAAATCCGAATAAAAAAAAATTCTAATTGGAAATAAATTTGAAACCTCCTGTTTTAAATCAAAATAGTAGCGTAGTATCTTATACAAATTGCGACCTTGCCGTCTTTCAAGTTCGCGTGTACAGTATGTTTCTTTTACATGTCAATTTAAAATTTTTATTGAATATTTTCTTATTGGAAAAATTAAAAAAAGATTTTGTTTTCGAATGGAAATATTTTTTTTAGCATGTATGTAGGGGAGAGGGGGGCAGTTTAGAACAGAGGCAGTTTTGAATTATTGGATTTATGAACGCATTATTTCTCTTTCCTAACCTCCAATACCTTTTTAATACTGGTAAGACCGAACTACATGTCTGTCAGTCGTCAATTTACGTCAATGTCAGTGTCAAACAGAATAAAAGTGGTCGGTTACTTTACGGAGACGAAACCAAACATTGTTATTTTTTATTGTAAGCGGATTACTGAAACCGTAAGTATTATTTTCGAGTTTTGATTATTTCATAGTGTTGTGTATATTATAGCAAGTGTATTACGAATATAAGTTCATTAAATACAAGTTTCTTGGTCGTCTAGATAATTTTGTTTCTGAAGGATGGCATTGGGGCAGATTTGAAAAAAAACTGTGGGGTAGTTATGAATAAAATGTTCAAAAGTGGCCCCCGCTATTTGAACAAATGATGTTTATTTTTAATTTTTTTAATAATTGATGAATATGATGAAATAAGTTCATTTCATATTATTTTATAGATATAAATCACAGTGGTAAGAAATTATAAAAAGAAAAAAAGAAAATGATGGTAATGAAGAAGACGCCGAGAGAGCTGTATTGTGTGTTATCAATGATAGGATGAAACTGAGGACCGCTGCTGCTATATCTATACTAATATATAAAGCTGAAGAGTTTGTTTGTGCGCGCTAATCTCAGGAACTACTGGTCCGATTTGAAAAAATCTTTTTGCTTTGGATAGCCCATTAATCCAGGAAGGCTTTAGGCTACATAACATCACGCTGCGACCAATAGGATCTGAGCATAACTAATTACACGCGAACGAAGTCGCTGGCGGCCGCTAATATAATATAAAACCAACCACTTTGTACTATAGAGTAAAGAAATATAGAGAGAATGTAATGCCAAAAAATAAAAATTATAGCAGCAAATACACTGTGCATCAAGGTTTCACCAATGATGAAGAACTTATGCAAGAAAGGTACTTTTTAAAAATGTCCAAAATGAATGATGGTCTTACCTAATTACAAGGTCGAAAATTGGCATATCAATATGGGAATTTAGGAGTAAGGTGATTTGGATTGTTTGTTTGATATATTTTTAATGCCTTCCTGAGACCATTTTAAATGGTATGTTTTTAAGATAATGTTAAGATTATAAAGACAAAGATTAGCAATATGTACTAGATCTCAAATATTAAAATAATAAGTCACTTACATTCGTTCAAGACTGCCCCAGGCTGTTAATAGTTTTATAAAGTTTATTTAAGTAATAGTGAGTGTACGAAGTTAGTGGCAATTAATTATAATTATATACGATCTGTATGTCTTAAATAAAGTGTTGATTTTATTTTAAGCTTCATTGTTTTCTTGTTATCATGGTATTTCAAAACTGCCCCTGGGGTTATCAAATGTGCCCCTTGCCAGGGGCACATTTAAACAAAAAATGGTTTTTTAAAAACAATAATATTGCTACTTTAATAAATAAAAACAAGTTAAATAACTTTTTATTTTGTAGCACAAATAGCATATCTATTCATAAAAAAATAAAATACCTTGATATGTAGCACAATACGATAAATATAATATTTTATTCAAAAAGTGTTCAAAGGTGCCCCCCTCTCCCCTATGCTATACTATTTCGGGTTAACGGGAACGCCCTCTGTTAGTTAACATACTGTATAGTGGAGAAATACTATTATTTTTGAGGTTTTTAATGTGATGTCGCAAATAATTACATTTATTCCGCGTTTGCAGTGAAACGCAGGCTGAAACCTACGAGAGTTATCAAAATAATGTACTAAAAAGTGTACACATTGAAAAGGTCTACAGAAAAGTCTGCGATTCTCTTATGGATATCCCGCAATAACATTTTTGTCATTTACTTTTACGACAAATATTGGCTCATTTTCGAAGCGATGTAAACCAATACAGCTGATAGACTGATTTCGATTTTAATAAACAAGCTGGTTTTAATAAATAAGCCAATGTTACTAAACCAAATGATTTAATTGAAATAAATGCTTTGAGTTACGAGTACTTTGAGTTAAATGATAGACATTATACAACGTGTAACATAAAGGGTGTATACATAACAAAGGCACGGCATCTTTACATGATATCAAACGATATTGGAAGGGTTTTTTAATCCTATCTCTTTATGTTAGGAAGTTATGAGGAAAAACACCGCCTGTGATAGGCTACTATCATACTAGTCGCACAGAGATATTGAAGACATTTGTCGGATTTTGGCAAGTAACGTGACGGGTAACGACTAGTTATTAACGTATGTAGTGTGCTGCCACGTTTTTTATGATTTGATTTTAAGAAACACACGAAACCGAAAATTTGGTACCAATTTTTTGAGTATTTTGAGTTGAAACCCTTCCGATATCGTTTGATATCATCTAAAGATGCCATACCCTTGGTATGTATATACCCTTTTTGTTACACGTTGTATAAAGGTTCCAAAGCCTGTCTGGTAAGGTTTCATGTTGACAACTTACAAGGAGCCTTTGTGGAAGAGCGTTGCAAGAATTATGATACAACTGACTTTAATTTGTGGCGTATTGTGTCACAACACTAGTTAATATTAAAACCCTCAACATTTAATGTTTCCGACACAAAATAAACATAACTCTGCTTGCGGCTTGCATCGCAGCAGTACGTATACAGACCTTGCGACAAGCAGTCGTTATTAAAGAGACTTTAACTCTCATAACTCATCTCAGTATTCTCAGTGTTTTTTCCTATTATTGTTACCTAGCGTTAAGTTACACCTATAATTGTGACAGTGATTAAACTGTTTTTCCGGTATCCACGACTTTTATTTAGGAGTGTACCTCCAAAAATTCATAAACAAAATTCCAACTTCAACGTCCCTGATAGTCCAGATTCAATAAATCACCATAATAAATTAATTTAATAATAAATTAAGTTATTAATGTTTATAAAATAAGGGTTAAGGTCATAGCCCACTTACACGACTCTGCTTCCACTCGGCAAAAAGAATATCTTTTAAATATGGGCTTTAAATATTTCTCTTTAGATATATTTTACATTATCATCATAAATTAGCAGACAGCTCGCTGTCAGCGAGCTTACCGCCGTCAAATGCTCGGTAGTTGACGCCTCGCTGGCTGCACGTTGTAGACGAGTGGTCGGTGCGGTGTCCGCGCGCACAATGCTAGCAGTCGCTAAGCCGTCGCCTCTCAGTCGGTTACTTTCAGCATTTTATGGACTCAAAATATTTGTCTGTTATTTCTAGGGTTTCTCTCTTCATCCTCAAGTACAATAGCAATAATTCCTAGTTCGTGCGTTGTGAATCGGGACTTAGGATGTAAAAAATATGAGTTGCTTTAATGGAAACTGATCGCGGACAATGTCTATCGCGAAAAGCGAGGTCGATGATTGGATAACTGGCCGTCTGCTAGCTGTCGCCGCGTGGACTGCGAACAGTCGTCTTAGTTTAGGGTGGTGTTGAAGTAGAGTCGTTTAAGTGTGCTAGCTATCTTTAATATCCTTTTCCTTGCCGAGCCGATGGTTCTCTCTGTCAATACTTTATATTGTTCGAGCAGGTGGCAGCGTCGATTGTGGAATTAGTGACATTCATTAAACGATCCAGGCTGCAGGTGAACCAGCACTCGGGGCATTTTAGCAAGCGGGGCATGGGCTAGTCACCAAAAATAATGGTAATGTGATTCAATTACTAGGGGCGAATATACAAATACTTGTTAGTGGATTGTATTTATGGCGGTTACATATGACTGTCCAATACGCTTACGAATCTACGGAATCAAGGAGTTCTTTTTCCCGGGTAAAAGGTTCAAGAGGTTGCTTGGTAAGAAAAGTGTGTCGTTTATCACTCTCTTGATCCTCCTGCGTTCACAATAACTCGCAGGGTTCAAATCTAGTTTTGATTAGTTTGTAGTGTATTTACGTAGTATTAGATCGGTCAACAATCGCTCACTCCAACAAAGTGCATATCCAGCGAGCTCCTTGGATACGTTATCAATTGCGAGCTTTCCATATACCCAGTGCAGATCACGGCCGAGAGGCAAATATTAATATTTTGTACCTACGTATGGTCTTAGAGAGTAGTTTAGCTCCCGTAAACTGCTTTCTACAACAAATACTTGAAAACAGAATATTTTCATTTTTTGTATATTCACAGAACTAGCGGCCGCCAGCGACTTCGTTCGCGTGAAGTTAGTTATGTTCCGCTCCTATTGGTCGCAGCGTGATGTTATAAAGCCTAAAGCCTTCTTGGATTAATGGGCTTTCCAACGCAAAAATAATTTGTCAAATCGGACCAGTAGTTCCTGAGATTATCGCGTTTAAACAAACCTTCGTCGTTGTGGTCCTCCGTGTCGCAGCGGTCAACACGCCTGCCTGCGACGTGGAGGCTCGGATTCGATCCCCGGCCAGGTCATGATGGAAAACAATCTCTTCCTGATTGGCCTGGGTCTTGGATGTTTATCTATTATAAATATAGTATCGCTGAGTGAGTATCCCATAACACAAGTCTCGAACTTACTTTGGGGCTAGCTCAATCTGTGTGATTTGTCCGTATATATTTATTTATTTAAACAAACACTTCAGCTTTATAATATTAGTAGAGATATTCGTCGTAGAGCGAGTATCCATCGTTTTTGACACCATTACGATCCGAAAGAAGCATTTCACCTCGTCTTTTATACCGCCATCAGATTATAATTTAAGTGTCTTCAAGGCTAAAGTAAATAGGCTCGTAATAAACTAGTACGCTTTACCATCAATGATTGCATCACAGCTTACCATTAGGCGTTAGTGAGGCGTTAGTTTATACTGTTAAAAAAATTGTTGCATATTCACTTTAAAATATGTAATTAAAATAATGTAAATATTTAAGGCTCTTCCCATACAACAGACGTGATTTTTATACATTAGGTATGTGGTATGTAATCCTTGGCGCGTGAGTCTGACTCGAAATTGGTCAGTTTTTATATGCGTCATTTTCCCCCAACATATTTATTTATGAGCGAGGTGGCTATCTAGGGTTACTATATCTATACAATCAATATGTAAAGAAAACCCTGAACTTAATACATGTGCGGTAGGCAATACAAGCGCGGGTGAAGGAGGGCAGTGCACGCGGTCGCTTCGCTCGTTTATACTTATATTCATTCATCTTTTTCTTTCTATTTATTTAAGAAAAGAATAAAAGATAACATTTTAGTTTAATCCTATCAAAATACTAATACATAGACACTTTAGACGCGATTAGAAACATGGCGACCAAAAATACATCAATTTACGTCAAGCGCGGATTATTTTGTTAGGTCTAAAGTAACATATTATGTTCTGTCCTTTATACTATAAAGAAAAAGATGCACAGGGGATGTTTCAGAAATGTATGGAGCCTGGGCCAGCACATTGTACACTTAATGCTATGTATAGTTACGCTATAGTTAACAGCTGTTTTTAATGTTTATTTCCTATATTTTGGCTTAGTTTTTATACAGATTCAATTTAACTCTACCAAGGAGTGCAACACAACTACTAATAAATATGGTGGTCAGCAATAAGCGAAATAAGATTTTGACAGTGACATTTGATTGATGTATCATGTATCTAAGGCTATCGTATGTATATTTTCTTCCAAATGACTGCGAAAAAAACAGTACATGAATTCCGAATATACGGCCCCTTAAATAAACATAATCAACTCAAATCAACATTCGACACGAACAAAACAGGAAAATAGAACTGTCAAAGTCGCCAATCAAACGTCATAATCAGTGTCATGGCTACCTTAATAAAGGGTTTTCTCACTAAAAAACATTTCAAATAATTAATTATACAGTATGTTAAATAACAGAGGGCGTTCCCTTAAACTCGTTGATATATATAATTAATAGATTAAAATAAAAATATCAGCATAGAAAAATAAGCATAAAAAAATCCGAATAAAAAAAATTTTAATTGGAAATAAATTTGAAACCTCCTGTTTTAAATCAAAATAGTAGTCGTCATGTATAAATAAATTGCGACGTTGCCGTCTTTCATGTTCGCGTGTACAGTGTGTTTCTTTTACATGTCAATTTAAAAATTTTATTGAATATTTTCATATTGGAAAAAATTTTAAAACATTTTGTTTTCGAATGGAAATATTTTTTTTAGCATGTATGTATGCTATACTATTTCGGGTTAACGGGAACGCCCTCTGTTAGTTAACATACTGTATATACTTGTTTTTTCAAATTATACTTTTTATTCAAATTAATTTAGTAGTATTTTTATGACAATCTTCAATTTTTTTCCTTTTTATCTATATAGCGTACATAATGGTGGCCCAAAATGAAACATCTCCTTTAGTTTATTTTGTGAACAAAAGAATCGGCGCCACTGTCTGGTGGACTGTGGAGAGACATACGGATGTGTGTGTGTGTGTGTGGAGCGGAGGCATAATAGTAGGGTCCCGATAGCTTTGGGTACAGAACCCAAAAAAAAACTACATTACTGAAATCCCGTTCATTTACATACATATTAACAATCTGTATACACACTGTCGCGTCTGAGCCCTCCAACGGGTTGATACAGTACATTCTATGTACGTAGCTTACGTTACGTCACGTCAACGTTAGTTTTTGTCTACGCGAAATCAGAATATAGTTTGTTCAGAATAAGCAACTAAACCGATTCCAATAATTTTAAACCATGCTACGTTTTTTACCAAATACATTAAGAAATATTTGCAGAGTGGTTACCGAGCAGTTACGATAAATCATAGTACTTGCAGGCGCGCCACAGCTGACGCCAGAGGTCAACGCCTCGCATTCGCCCGCCCGACCAGACCTTTCACTATATTTTTGTTGGGACAACCAAGTAGGATAACAAGCTCATAACTTTGTGGTTTTGCATTATATGTATCTTTTTGAAATGTTGTACATAGATTATTTACTTAAAAATACAGGACAAGTGTTTCGGGTTTCGCATAAACAAATAAATATAGTTTAAAAAACCAAAAATCCATGCTTTTAAAAAATATCAAACTAAAAAGTTAAAAATAATTTAAAAATAAAGCTTGAGGCGCTTTGTGCAATAATTTTTGTATAATAAGCGCCTTACGCTTTTTTTAACTTTTGTAGTTTGATATTTTTTAAAAGCATGGTTTTTAGTTTTTTAAACTATATTTATTTTCAACTTTTTTGTTCGATATTTTAAAAAAAACGAACGAACGAACGTATTGAAAACGGTGGGACATTTTACAGTAATGAGCCGCTCACTCGTAGTCCAAAGTGTTAGAGAGGGAAAAACAAACAAGCAAACAAGCAAACATACAAGTGAAGCTAATAAAAAGCATGTAAAATAGTTATTTGTTATACAAGAGTGCAAAGTTGCTTTTTAACCGCGTGTTCAATTTTGATGACCGAGCAAGCGAAGGATTCTAAAATTGAATCACGAGCGCAGCGAGTGATTCAAAATTAGAATCCTGAGCGTTAGCGAGGGAATCAAAAGGACACGAGGTGAAAAATCTTTGCACTCGAGTGCAACACGTAACTTTTCATTCCACCTCAGCGAGGAAATGACTAAATGCAATAAAAAAATGTTTACAATCACAAGATAGGTACACTTTTATTTCAGTTTAGGTATTAATTACTACATTATGACAGGTAAGTATTACAGAATAATCTTTAAATTATAATAAAATAATACTAAAGTATAATTAAGAAAATTTTAAAGTAACGTTGCAACAGTTATTTAAATTGAGTGTAATATTTTTGTTTGGTACTGTAATATTGGTGTTAGTCACTTGTGTACTGTTTTTCGGTAAACTGTCTGTCATACTTAATAGTTGTACCGATTCATCGGATTCCCTTGGCGTGAATGTTGGAGAGAGAGGGAGATGGTTAGGTGTTTCATAACGGCTTATTTTTGATGTAGAAGGGCCAGTCCAAGTTTCCGATTGAGGCTCTTTCAGTGTAATGGCTCCTACGATGCCTTCACATATTTTAGACTTATTTTGGATGGAATCCTCTATGTATCCCTCTACAACTGCATTGGTCTTCCAGCCTCCGTGGCGCTTAAGGGACAGGAGATCAGCTCCGGAATCAGCCAAAAGTGTGGCTGAAGTTCGTCGGAAACAATGACCCGTGTACAACAGGGGTTCTGGAAGTTCAAGAAATGTTGCTATTTCTCGTGGGATACTGCCAATTTTATTAGTACCCATAGGCTGTCTAACACACTTTCCATTGCGATACTGTAGAAAAAAACGATTGATTGTGTTAGGCGGCCGTAAGGCTTGATATTTCTCAACAATCGTTACGTATTCCTTGCGAATGACAAAGTTGCGGTCTCTTTTTGTCTTTGTATTAGGTAAATTAATTAATATTAAGTCATCTGAATGTTTCTCAATGTTTTTGAAATGAAGTTGTGTTAGTTCATTAGTTCGACATCCTCCGTTTATTCCAATAATAAGAACAACCTGCAATGTAAAGAGTATTGTAGTAGATAAATGAATAAAATTTATATGAACGCATAATTATGCCTATCAACATTTACTAAGTATATTATTTAATTGTGATTAATATATGTACTTAAGTAGATACTGAATGTGCAACTGACTTACTTTTGCCGCCAAATATACGGAATCGGGTGCTTCGTTAAGAAACTTTTCAATATCAGATACTGTGAAAACCTTCGATTTTTTTGGATGATGACCAGATGAGGCTCTTTTTAAAAATGCTACTAATTTAGGATAGGTATCGATATGTATGTCTTTTTTCATCTTTATTGTTGCTTTTAGCATCGAATACGTACTCCATAGAGTGCTTGCTTTCTTGTTCTCGGATAATTCTATAAAATATGCCAGCAAAACGTTTTCTGAGAAAGTTTTGGCTCCTTTTGCTAGTCGCCACGTGTTGAACATATCGTACTGTTTTAAATACTTCTCGCGTGATTGTTGAGGTAGAAAGCTCATTTGCGCATTATTAACAGTTTCAGTCAATTCTGTTGGCGTCAAACAAACTTCCTCGTCGCTAGAATCACTCATTTTAGTTTTTCACTTGTTTTCAAGTTTCTTTTTTTTAATATAAGGTTTAACAATGACGTGAAAAAATGCCGCGTAAAGAACCGCGTACAAAGAAAATTGAAAAAAGAACACCAAGAAGGTTCCGAGTCTGAGTTTTTAACAAATTAAAAAAAAGTTGTATGATATATTCGGCACCATAGAGGTAACAGTAAATAGGTTTAATGTTTTTTTTTTTTAATTTACAAACTTAGTGCACACGATGTTCTAAATTCAATTTACTTTATCCTCTAGAGAATAAAAACGGCTTTTCCAGTTTCTTTCCGAGATGGTGGGATGAAAATAATATTGTATAACATAAACCGCTAGTTTATGTTATACAATATTAATACGCTTTACCATCTACGATTGCATCACTGTTTACTATCAGGCCAGATCGTAGTCAAGCACTAATTTTAAAGCTTAAAAAAATATTAAACCAGTGTACGTATATTTGAATGTAGGTACTTATTTATTATAATAATATTGTTAAAAGTTGTTAGGTTATCATGTGTTTAGGTCATAATATTCTGCTATTTCTGGTGCACAAACGTAATATTAGACGTCTTGTCGGATAGCATCAGGGATTCACATGAGCAACCTCCTTGGTTGCTCATGTGTGCTGACGATATCGCGCTGGCGGACGCGGACAGGGATCGGTTGGTACGGCGTGTGAATGTGTGGAAGGACTTGGTCGAGAACGGAGGTATGAAACTCAATATGGCGAAGACCGTGTACATGACTAGCAACACGACAGACCCCATGTCTGTGCGCGTAGGCGGAGACATGGTTGAGTTCACAGATCAGTTTAAATACTTGAGGTCAGTGCTCCACGCCTCTGGCAACATTGATTGCGACGTAAGGGCACGTATTTCGGCAGCTTGGGCAAAATGGCGTGAGGTGACAGGTGTCACTTGTGACTCCAAAATACCCGTTAAGCTTAAGGGGCAGGTCTTTAAGACATATTCTTCTGTATGGCAGTGAGGCGTGGCCTGTGCTTGAGCAACACATGCAAGAGCCGTATCCGTGGCGGTCTTTGTGTCCGTGACATAGCAGACAAACATTAGGAGGGTCGCCTACGTTGGTACGATCACGTCTTACGAAAACCGGAAATGTTACGTGGGTAGCAAATGTCTTGCTATGGCGCCTCCGCCGGGCCGGAACAAGCAGGGTCGACCAAAGAAGTGCTGGCTTGACATTATAAGAGATGACGTGCGTGCCAACAAACTCACACCACAGGATGCTAAAGATCGCGTGAAATGGAGGAGATTGAGCAAGAAAGTGTACCCTGGGCTCCAACGCAAATAGTCGCGGACATGCGTGCCTACAAACTCACACCACAGGATGCTAAAGATCGCGCGAAATGGAGGAGATTGAGCAAGAAAGCGGATCCTGCGCTTCAACGCAAATAGTCGCGGACATGCATGCCTACAAACTCACACCACAGGATGCTAAAGATCGCGCGAAATGGAGGAGATTGAGCAAGAAAGCGGATCCTGCGCTTCAACGCAAATAGTCGCGGATGCAACCGGAACTTATCGCGGAGATGATGATAATTCTGGTGCAAAAATTATCTTTGTAAAATCATGGGTAGTAAAATAAAGGTATTTATCATTTGGGTTACTAAGTGTTACTCGGAATAAAAAGCTGCCGAAGAGAAATGGTACTTTAAAATTCCATAAAGACTAATATTACGCAATGAAATAATTTTTTAAGGTTAGTTTTCGAATTACAAAATCTACTGATAACTAATTCATAACTCCAGACTCCGGGTTACTTTAGAAAATTTTCTAGTGGAATAACCTCAACGTAGATATTTGGACCATTTATAATAGCAATACGTTCAATTATGACAGCTGAACAACATTCATGAACGAAAATTATCGACAAGTCACAACTTAACGCAATTAATTCCATTGGCTGTTCGTAAATCATTCAACCAATCATGACAGTTGCAGAGTCCTTGAAGTTTTTACAATATTTTTTTGCGTTGTTTTACGTTCGAGAATTGGCACGATAACGTAGGTAATTGTTGTTTTAATATATCAATGTCATTGGCCGTTTACTTGGCAGTAAATTTGGAAGCCAAAGTTGGATAAGTGTAATTTAACTTCATGATGAACAGACAGGAATATCGCAGCTAAACAATTTTCTAGAACGCAATTCGTTCTATTTATAAGTTAAGGTACAAAAACAAATTTAAGGAGATTAATGTAATGCAGTCATTATTCTTCATGAATGTACTGAGAAAGCGCAGTTGCTTTCTTAGTACATTCATGATAATCTATACTAATATATATTATAAAGCCGAAGTCCGATAAAAAAATGCGTTGGAGAGTTCTTTAATCCAGGTAGGGTTTAGGCTAGACCAACACGAGCGAAGCATATCGAAACCGCGTGGCGCAGCTATTCTTTTATATGCACACTAGCGACCTGCCACGGCTTCGCCAGGTTGCATGTATTATGCCATTAAACCTTCCGCTTGAATCAATCTGTTTATTAAAAAAAATCGCATCAATCCGTTGCGTAGTTTTAAAGATTATGGCATACATAGGGATATAGGGATAGAGAAAGTGACTTTGTTTTATAGGTACTACATAGCGGTCTCCCGCAGCTCCACCCGCGTGGATGTCGATTACCGCTGCAAAACGCCTACCTAGGAAAGACACGGTCAGCAAAATGATTCCCAAGTCAATTCACAGACACCGACACTAACATCAACGACGCAGTCATTATCCGCAGGCTGCATAGATTGTCTTTATGAGGATGATAAAGTTGTTAATGATGAAAATATTTATATATAACAGCTAGTTATATATAAATATTTTCATCATTATTTCGCGGTTTCACCCGCGTAAACTTCGAGCCGAATGAGCTCAGTTGATATAAAATAAGCGCCTTTTAAAATAATGGGAGCAATATGTAGTACATCCGCGTTTGCTCCCGTTTCCGCAACATTTTTTGTTCCTGCTCTGCTCCTATTGGTCATAGCGGGATGTTTTATAGCCTATCTCCTTTCTCAGGCTCTATACTATGTGTGTACCAAATTTCATTACAATCTGTTCAGTAGTTTTGGCGTGAAAGGCGGACAGACAGACAGACAGAGATACTTTCGCATTTATAATACTACTAAGTTTTCACTTCTGCCAGTCCCGGAGTTTTAGCCCGTTGTTTTAGAATAGATAACTAAAGCGATTATTGTAGAGCTTCTCTCTAAACAACATTTAACGTCAAATTATTTTCAGGTAACAAAATATACTGATGATCGGGACCCCGTGATAGGGCAATGTAAAGTTGCCGATGCATAAACATAATTTTCGTAAAAAAAAATTCTACTAATTTGAATATTTGGCCATGGGTGTCGTTTATCGTTAGAGCGAAAGAAATTTTACTGTACATTGTAGGATTACCTTTTGAAGCGTATAGGCAAATCAGTAAGAATCATGGGTATACTCGGTATGTGAGCTAATTCAGTAGCTGCTGCAGGGCCGGTGATAAACTTCGCTACTATTGAATTATCTTTTAGCTCCTTTATAAGAAGTCTCATGCCATTACACATGTTGGGAGGGCTTAAATTTCCGCGCGGGGACCTTACTCGTAGATCTAAACTCCCCATCCGCACGCGCACCCCTTCGCGGTGACGCTCACTTCGCAACGGACCGTGCAGCAGAAATCCTAATACATATTTTAATTTCGCCATAACTTCAAAACCACACGTCCAATTTTATCCATTCAAAGACCAAATATTATATTCATACACTGTACTTAGTGATGCAATAATTCATTTTGATAAGGATTAATAGCATGAAAAACAAATGCATTTAAATGTAGTCCAAAAAATATCCAAGAATTTTAAATAAAAAAATGGTTGTTGTTCCTCACTCGATTTAGAAAGGTATAATGTGTCGCGGACTTTTTTGTAGATATTGAAGTAAGATCTACAATTAATTAGAACATTTTTTGGTTCTATATTTTATAGTTTAGGCAGCGTATGCAAAATAAGTAACTTTTCTGGTTGATTTTTTACACCTTGTGTTTTTTTTTTTTTTTTAATAATTATAAACTAGTGCTTGACTGCAATCCCGCCTGATGGTAAGCAGTGATGCAATCGTTGAGTGTAAAGCGCACTAGTTTATTAAGCCTATTCACTTAAAAAACTTAGGAATAGGAAGGATGACGGCAGTTGAGCGAGGTGATGCAATGTTAAACCCAAGACCAACACGACCAAACGATGCTGCGCTAGAGGGAGATTGATCTGGAGACTCTCCACGACCAAATTCCCGAGACAACAACATTTGGCGCATCGTACCCGCCGCACATCGCAACACAACTGCTCAGACCCGTCCTCCGTACGGCTTCACCAGACATCATGCCGGAACACGACGAATCGCTTGGCGGCAAGACTTTGTCTGGTGGATGGTAACTTCCGCCGGCAGCCGATGTTATGGCCTACCACCGAGGTACCCGGTGGCCGGGTTCAAAAAACCCAAATATCTTACCGAACCCTATTGTTTTTCCAAAATAAAATTTTGCCTATTTTACTCGTGGATAATGTAGCTTTCGAATGGTGAAAGCATTTTTGAAACTGGTTCAGTAGTTTTTGAGCCTATTCATTACAACCTGTTTGTAATGAATAGGCTAACATACAGACAAAGTTTTCCTCTTCATAATATTAGTGTAGATAAAAATATTAATCAGGTTAAAACATAGAGTCATAGACATACATAATACAAATACTGGGAACACAGATTTTTTTTTTTAATTGAAAATTATGTTTTTTTTAGAAAGTAGAACTTTATAAAAACTTTCTAGAAAAAATATTTTGAACTTAATTTGTTATTATTGTTTTTGTCCCAAATAAATAACGTAAACTCAATGTAAACAAATAGCCCATTGTTACTTGTTACCCATTGTTGCCCATCTTATTTACCTTTTTTTGTCTCAGGGTGGAAAATCTTCATGGAAGTCCGCTGCCCCGGAGCGGGCGACGGCGTCTGTCAGACTGACTAAAAATCGCCCCAGTGTTCCATCTCACACCACACCTACACCGGGGGTTGTGAGAACGAACACTGCTCACGCAACCTCCGATTGGCACTGGCCCGCCACTGTGGGCCTCCTCGGGTCAGGGGGGTGTAGGGGGGAAGTAAGGTGTGTGTATGACTCCCCCCGTGACGTCTCAGAGTGGCGCGCGTGGAACACTTCGCTCTAGAGTCCTGATGGTTAAGGGGTGACAGATGTCCCCAAGTCTGTCCGCCCCTGGACCCATTTAGGGGGCTAGAAGAGGGCGTTATCAGCCCTCCGTCAACAGCCGGTGTGCCTGCTGCGAGCCGGGAGAGAGGACGAGATCTCCCTCTTCCTTTCCTCAGACTCCTTCAGTGAGACGACTGTTTCTAGGGGAGGGATCCAGCCAGTAGGTAAGCCTCCACATAGGAAATCGTGCGATACCCACGTATGATTGATTCAGATCGCCTCTGCGGTTTCCGCAATACAGCGATGAAGGCCGTCAGGTCAGACGCGTTCTCCTCTGTAGACTCTGTGGCTATAGACAACGCCATTGGCTGCGGCTTATACTCCTCTGTTGCCGGGAAGAGGACTGCGATCACTTCCTCCAGCAGCTCGGCTTGGAGACTCTCCGCTAGTGGGGGCGCAGCTTATTTAACTAATCTAACTTGTGACTGGTAGGAAACTACGATACCCTACACTGAGCGTGTCCCGACACGTCCATGGCCGCTTTTTTTTTTTAATAAATGCTTTGAGTTTAGTTGAATATGTAGATTTTAAAGTACAGTTAACAAACGCTGATACTTTTTGTTCAGGAAACTGGTCCCTCTGTCGGTGCGAGCGCGTTTTTCGGTTGCTTTTTGTTCAGAAAACTAGACCCTTAGAGAGTGCGGCGCGATCACGCGTTTAGGTTCATTGCACAAAAAGTGACATGTGTGCGATGATGAATTGCTTGCACGATGCAACAAGACCTTTGTGATTACAACCTTTTTTTCTACTTTTTACTGAATGGTCCTCAATTTAAATTCTATTTCCTCTTTCATTAAACTTATTTTATGTTGCATAATATTTAATTTAGAGTAGTCAGGCTGTCGCTGTTCTATAGGATGCATTATTGAGAGTGTACTCGGGAATGGGGAAGAAAACTGACAAATCTCGCCACTAGAGGCGCTGCTATCGTTTAACCCAAATAAACTGTCAAATCCCATTGTAATTTGTTCGAGTTCACGTTGTTTATAAAAAATATGCCGCGTTGTGTAGCAATTTGTTGCAATAATAATGGAAATCACTCTTTCTCTAAAGATACCTACGCATTTCAATTTAGAACAGAATATATAAATAGATTTCAGTAAAGATTATGTTGATGTCTCTATAGCTATCTGGGGGCGGTAAATCAACTTTTTCTCTTGAATTTCTTGTTCTTGAGGAAGTAAAGAAGTAAAAATTTCAGTCATACGATTCAAGTCTGGATAATAATTTTAGGTTAATAGGGTTGAAACTTTCAAAATGTGGCAATAATAAGTACATTAATATTTACTTAAATATAACTAAAGAAACATTAAACCTAATACAAAATTAATGTAACTTAATACACTAATAAGTCTAGTTTAAAGTCTGGGCATTGTTATTTGCCAGGTAATTAGATCAGCTTTTCGTCCTTTTACTGAAGCTTAATAATAATATATTTATTTGCCTAAAAACACGGTATACAAGGATGGTAGCAATAAAATTTAGAACGAACATGTTGTGCCAATATAAAATAAGCATGCAAATTTTACAGAATATAACTGACATTAACATTTTTTGTCAATGAATTCTTTTACACTATAAAAACTATTCACTGATAGCCATTCGTACATTTTCTTTTTAAATAATGTAGTATTCACGTTTTTGATATCATTGGGCAACTTATTATATAAACGTACACACATTGCAAGACAGCTTTTACTATATTTAGATAGCCTCGGAATATCACTTAGTACGAGCCTGCAGGGGTCTCGTCGGTTTCGGACACAGATGTCATTTGCTTTTACAAATAAATCTTGATGCCTCCTAACAAACATGCATATCTCATAAATATAAAGTGATGGTAACGGTAACAAACCAAGTCTTTTAAATACTGGTTGGCAGGAGTCATCCGGTTGAAGGCCACATATTGCTCTTATGCATTTCTTTTGAGCGACAAATACTCTATTTACATCTGTACCATTACCCCACATCACAAGACCATAGCGTAGTAAAGATTCTACATACGCATGGTAAGAAATAATAGCAGTTTTTAAATTCGTTACATTTTTAACCTGTTTCAGCGCATAGACGAATTTATTAATTCTAGTGCTAACATTATCTACGTGTTCTTTCCAATTAATGTCTTTATCTATCGTAACACCCAGAAATTTGGTATATGTTACTTCCTTAATTTTAGTTATATTCAATTTTATGTTGTATTTATTATTATTTGATTGATTAAATTGAATGTAAACTGATTTATCTAAATTCATTTTTAAATGATTCATGTCAAGCCACTTTAATAACATATCTATTGTATTATTGATATCTAATTCATGATCTGCAATGGTACTTTTCATTCTATCAGATGTCACTATGGTTGTTATGTCGTCAGCAAATATTACGCATTTATGCTTGGTTATTTTTATGATGTCATTTATATATAAAATAAATAATAATGGGCCTAGTACGCTTCCTTGTGGAACACCATACATATTAACCATATATTGCGATGAGTAGGATGTCATATCTTTATTTTTGGTAATTTTATTGATTATGACACGTTGTTGTCTATTACTTAAATATGACGATATCCACTGTAGAGGAGGTCCCCTAATCCCGATGTTCTCTAACTTATCCAGCAATGTTTTGTGTGACACCAGATCGAAGGCTTTCGATAAATCAAAGAAAAGACCAGTAGTGATTTGGTTCTTGTTAATATTCGAAAGTATATTTTTCATAAGGGTGAAAATGGCTAAAGACGTGGATTTATTTTTTTGAAACCCAAACTGCTCATCAATTATTATTTTAATTAGTATTTAGACTTTTAACTCCTTTTTTAACTTAAAACAGTCCATGTACAATACATTGCTCTGCTTTACCTAAAAAAAAACTCGTCAAACACAAAAAATAAACTCAATATAAAACGTGATACGACTGACAGCTAATTGTTATGAGTCAAACGCCATCAGCGACATCTGCAAATAGCTTTGCGTTTTCTTCCCCATTGCATGACTTAATTCCCCCATCTCCATTCCATCTTCGCACGACCCGTCGTACGGCAAGTATCCACCCTTACATTGTTGATACCACTAGGTCCCGGCCGAAGCGTTTCACCTTGTCTTTTATACCACGTACATCGAATGACTGAAACAATTTGCCTGCGGCGTTATTTCAGTCTGACTACAATTTCTTGTGTCTTCAAGGTCAGAGTGAATAGGCTCGTAATAAATAAACTAGCGCGCTAGTCCACGTGTAGTAGTAGAATGAAAAATAAGTACAAATAATAAGTATGAGTATATGTACATTACACTGAAGCGACTGCTATCTGACTTCCTCAGCCCGAAGGCGATATCGAAGCATTGCAGTTAGACCAATTGTTGGACTTTTGAGGGCTCCAACAACCAGTAACGACTGCCACTAGATGTTCTTAACGTGCTCTCCAAGGCATGACCAGATCAGTGCAAATATATGAATATTTCACTAGTCTGGTCATGCAAATAGTTTTATACATGAATATGATTTCATGCATACAAATATTTGCACTGCGCGGGTATTGTACCCTTGCCTCCTTACGCAGCGGCCGCGTTCGCTGCCACTATGTCACGGACACTGGCAAAATCTAAATCCATTAAGTAGTTTTTGCAAGATAGAGTAACTCACAAACTTTCGCAGTTATAATATTGGTAGGATAATAATCCCTATCCTTGCTAATATTATAAATCGGAAAGTAAATTTGCTTGTTTGTTCAGCTTTCAAGCCGTAACTACTGAACCGATTGCTTTGAAATTTTGCAAACCTAAAGTTAGAAGTCCGGATTAAATAATAGGGTACTTTTTATATCGGAAAAATTCGACATTCCCGAGGGAAAACAAAAATATTGTTAGCTTCATACCAATTCGGTGATAGATGGGGCTGTGTGTCGTTTAAAACCAGGTAGTATATTGCAAACGAATATGCACATGTAAACTTAGAAGCTAAATGACACGGTTATTAATCCCCGAAAACGAGGAATCTTATAAGCGCGATATGACCGAATTCCACACAGCTGAAGCCGCGGGCGGAAAGCTAGTTTTGTAATAATTTTCAAGAGTTTTGAAGTTTCGAAGACTTTTGGATTTTTCTATTGGAGTATTACAAAACAATAGTTTTATTATATTATTATTTTGATTATATTTTGTTATATTAAGTTTAGCCATATCAGCAGTTGGACTGGTAAAGCGGACCCCAGACTCCAAAAGCTGAAAAAGGCTTCGGATGCGACTGGGATTAACGCTGGGATGATGATGATGATGAGTTTTATTACCTACCTTACTCCCAACTTCTACTTTTACGAGTCCGAAAGTATGTAGTCAGAGCGGCGAGTCACTAAAGTATTTATTACTTCACTTTAGGTAGGTACACGTAAATCGTTTCTAAACTTTGGAAGTGGAATATCAAACGGAATATACTTACCCTACATAAATGTTTGAAAGTTATTCCTTTTGAATAAGGCGTATTTAAAACCAACAACTTTTTAGACCTTTGTGTCAGTATTCTGTGAAAGGTTACTTTGGTCTTCGGGCACAAGAATATACTTTGCAATGATAATAAAATTATGTTTGGAAATCAATCATAACAGCCTATGAACGGGTTGTTTTACTTGTTGAGTTTATGCTTTATCTTTTGTGTATCTTGTGTTTCGTATTTACACAAATTATACAAAGGGGCCCTCAGGGGACATCAAAAAGGTGGCTGGTAGTGGCTGGCGGAGAACTGCTCAGGATCGACCTTGTTGGCGTGCCATGGAAGCCTATGTCCAGCAGTGGACGAGTAGAGGCTGATGATGATGATGACAGGTCCGTTCGTGTGTGGAGTACTGCAGCCACATTTGGTCTGGTGCTGCAAAATGCCATCTGCTTACTTTGGATTCAGTAGAGAGGCGTACGAAGAGGCCAATTGGCGACCCAGATTTAGCTCAAAATGGTCTCCAAAGCCTGGATAAAAACGTGAACGAGAGAGAAAGTGAGAACGTTATTTATTTCATTTTATTTACTTCTTCAATTTTAAACGCCGAGCGGTTAGCTGGCTTTTCACGGGACCAGGGGGCTGGTCTATTTTTAGCCCAAAGAATCAGCATTGCCATCCAACGTGGTAATAGATACTGCCAGCCTTTTGGATATTTATCCCACTGATAGCAATGTGGGCGAATTTTTCGATGCCCATTGAGGTAGTTTATTCTTAATTTTTTTTTTTTTTTTTTGTGTAAATTTGTTTAAGTAGACATTTTAGTTTTAAATAATAATAATGTGTGCACATAAATAAAAAAAAAAGTTTAAAACTAAATATGTACAGAAATTAAAAACTCGACTATCCGCGTGAGCCCAGTGCGGGTTGCTAGATATAACCCGCGCAGATAAAGAAAAGATGTGAAAATGGCAGCGGATACTTATGGTACGGTTGACAAAACATGACATTGTTCAATCACAAACCAAATGCTAAGATAGAAAAATGTTAAATTTACGTTGTAAATAACAATACTTACAACGTAAATTTGACTGTTTACTTGTTTGTTGTTGTGTTTGTTTTTATTGTTGTTTTTGATGAGTTTGACTGTTCAAACTCAACAAAAACAGCAATATCAACAAAAATAAAAGAGACTTTAGCGGAACGAAATTAACGATAACTCGGAGTGCATCACTTCGGAGTGCATAGCTTGGAAAGCGAATCCTGTATTCCTGATCAATGATTTTTTTTTTTGCAGTGCTTACTTCACTGTGTAGGTATAGACAGCGATAGAGAGTGAGTGAGAACGCATGCGAGCGGACGCCATTTACAGATCTTTTCTTTATCTGCGCGGGTTATAGTAGATAACATGTTTACTGACTTTAAATATCAATAATGGATTCATAAATTATATACTTTCATTTCATTTATCCATAAAAGAATCTAATACTGGGCCAAGCAGTAATAAATATAAATTATAATGTCAAACAACTCTAAAATACAATGTCAAACGGACTTAAATATAATGTCAATGTCGTAGGTAAGTTGCTACATCTCATTATAAGTATAACTAATAAGTACTTAGTTGAAAGTGCGTTGTTCAGTGTTTCAATAAAGGTCCTTTTTTATTTACTTACGTACATCCTGTAAATGTGCTATAGTAAGTACATACAATAAAGTCTGAACGCGTTTGAAGTGCAAATTTCGCACCCAAATTAAAAACTTTATTTCTTTATAGGGGTACCTAAAGGGTAAAAACACAATAAAAACTATGTATATAGACTGTATGAACCGTGAAACACTCACATGACACTCTAAATTTATACTTTGCGTGATTGAGTATTGTATTTGTTAGTATATTATTAATATAAAATAAAATAATTAAAAACTGACATCATTTAATTCAATTAATTAACACTAATTTGTAATGTGTAATAAATAAAATGTTTAATATTTGTAAATTTTGCTCACTTTATAAAATTGCTAAACGTTATACATGTAGTAGTAGTACTAGTGCTTGACCACAATCCCACCTGATGGTATGCAGTGATGCAATCGTTGATGGTAAAGCGGGTTAGTTTGGAAGGAAGAGGTGATGCAATGTTAAACCAAACAACACGACCAATAATGCTGCGCCAGTGGGAGATTGATATGGGCCCCTCCACGACTAAACTCCCGACACAATAACACAACTGGGCCTGTAGCCAATGTAACATCGCTTTCTAGCGAAGCGAAATCGGATATTAAACCAACCAATGGCGGGAACGATTGACCACGTGATGTATCGCGTCACGTGGTCAATCGTTCCCGCCATTGGTTGCTTTGGTATTCGATTTCGCTTCGCTATGAAGCGATGTTACTTTGGCTACAGGCCCTGTTCAGAAACTGTACCTCAAAAACGGTTGATCGTATGAAAAAAAAAAGTTAAAACAAAAGTTGTAGAGAATTTTATATTCTACATCTGGACGAAAATATCATTTAAGCAATTATAGTAAGCGAGATATTCGCGAAAAACCATTTTTTTATGACATTTGACCTTCAATATCTCAAGACGCGGACACGATAGCATTTGTGACTTTTGAGACAACATTTAGAAAGACAAAACAAAGTTTTATACCAATTTTTTCAGCTTATTATCTCTCATATGTCGTGGTGTCCTAGTGGTTAAAACACCAGCCTCTCAAGTATGAGTACGCGGGTTCGATTCCAGGTCAGGCAAGTACCAATGTAACTTTTCTAAAGTTATATGTACTTTCTAAGTATATCTTGGACACCAATGATTGAAGGTAAAGGAAAACATCTTGAGGAAACCTGGACTTTAAGTCTGAAATCGCCAACCCGCAGTGAGCAAGCGTGATGATTACGCTCAATCCTTCTTTGTATGAGAGGAGACCTGTGCCCAGCATTGGGACGATAAAAGGTTGATGATGATGATGATCTTTCATACCGAGGTGAAACCCCTAAAATGACTGGGCTATAAGGCTCAATGTTGATTAGGAATATTTGACATTTTGCGGTAGCTTGGCCTGCTGTCGTCCGTACATAAACTGAATAAAATTAAAATTCACCGTAATACGACGGAGTCCGTATCAAAACGGGACTGTCCAAAAACTCTAAACACCTCAGAAACGGCAATACATACATATACAACAACGCATAAAAAATTACTGATCATGTTAAAGGGACACTGAGCAAAGGCAGGAGTGGGTTTTAGCCGGTAAGAATCCGGCATTGCCCAGGCTGACTCACCAGTAAGGCAGTCTAGGCGTCCTCCACAACCCGAAGGCGATATCGAAGCATTGCAGTTAGACCAATTGTTGGACTTTTGAGGGCTCCAACAACCCGTAACGAATACCACTAGATGTTCGTATGGCAACCGGAATGTAGGTACGAGGTCTGTTCAAAAAGTACATGGAATTTCTAAATTTCGTGGGTCTGGAGAGTCCGATTGTCAAATTATTTTTATATTTTGTTGGTATACATGCCCCTAAAGAATGAAGACATTTTCAGCTATAATAATAATACATTTTTATTTATTCGAGTATCAGTGACTCACTTTGAACACACACAACAACAATTTTAAACTTACTTCTACGTTAGGATACTAAATTCTAGAACACATAAATAGATACTTAAACAATATAAATACAAAAACATAGCACACACAAAACAATACAAAAGCAAAAAATTACACATATAAAACAATACAAATACAAAACATGATAAATACAAAAGATTATAAACACAAAGCACAGCACAAAGCGCGTTTACTTTGTCTGTAGCAAGGCTTAGGTTCGAAGTGTATTTATGAGTTCGGCGATTTTTGTTTGAACTGCTGAATTTTGAACAAAAAACAATCGCATGAATATCGCTCAGGAGCTGTTAAATGACGTTAACGACTATTCAATTTTGCTTGACAGGGTCATAACTGGTGATGAAACGTGGGTTTACGGTTATGATGTCGAAACCAAATCACAATCGTTCACCTGGAAGCATTAACCGTCACCAATAGCGAAAACACGTCAAGTTCGATCAAATATCAAGGTTTTGCTTACTGTTTTCTTCGATTATAATGGGATAGTGCACCAAGAGTTCTTACCACAAGGTCGTACGGTAAATAAGGAGTATTACCATGAAGTTATGCGACGTTAGCGTGAAGCAATCCCAAAAACGCTCTGATTTACGAAAAAGCAATTCATGGCTTTTGCACCACGATAACGCATCTGCATACTCGTCGTTCCTTGTTGGTAAATTTTTGGCCAAAAACAATACTATAATCATGCCTCATCCTCCATACTCACCAAATATGTCTCCATGTGACTTTTCCTGTTCTCAAAGTTGAAGAGACCCATGAAAGGACAACGTTTTTCCTCGATTGAAGAAATAAAGGCCGAATCGCTGAGATTGCTCAAAGACATATCAAAAAGTGAATATTAATGCTTTGCATCAGTAAGCTGGTATAAGTGTATTATATCTGGGGGAGACTACTTTAAAAGGGACCACATTGATGTAGACGAATAAATAAATATATTTTTGAAGAAACGAAAATTGCGAGTACTTTTTGAACAGACAGTGTAATATGGCGTGATAACTTTTTGAAATTTTGTACATGGATTCTTTACTTTTAAAATACTGGACATGTGTTTCGGGTTTCGCAGAAACAATAGATATCATGAAAAACCACAAAGTTTTGAGCTTGTTATCCTACTTGGCTGTCCCAACAAAAATATGGTCCACGCTCCGTTCGGGCGGGCGAGCGGTACGTTGACCTCTGGTGTCAGCTGTTACGCGGGCGTGCGCTGTACTATGATCTATCGTAAGATACGTGGCGTGCTCGGTAGCCACACTGCAACCATTTCTAAATGTATTTGGGAAAAACATAACACGGTGTGTAAATGATAGCTTTCGCATTAACAAAAAAAAAAAAAGTTGTATATCGGTTTTTAGTGGCATTTCAGCTATTTCAAATTACTAGCTAGGTTTAAAAATCGAACCTTAACTGTTAATATTCTGCGATCAAAAAGGGCCAAACTCGTTCCTAGAAAAGAGTATGGCGGTTTAAGGATAAGGCTTTCCTTAATGGATACCACAAAGCCCTTTGATAAAGAACAAATGGTTAGCTGAGAGTCATATTAATGAGATAATTTAATTAAAGCTATCCCGTCGTTATCCTTGTCATTAAACCATTACTAAAGTATGTGTCTAGGGACCGAAACAGTGAAATGTTTGCATAATAATCCTATAGAAATCCCGCAGACTGCCCTTTGAGTTTGTTTCGGCCCTTCTTCTCAGAAAGGTCGGATAGGAACCGCCGAACTCACGTAATTGGGTTGTATTTCAAAAAATAATTTAATGCCCATCAGATAGTTTATAAAAAACTAGCGGCCGCCAGCGACTTCGTTCGCGTGGAGTAAGTTATGCTCCACTAGTATTGGTCGCAGCATTCACGGATGTTTACTACAGAGTAGTAAAGGTTTGAACTCACTTGTGTGAACACTAATCGGGTTGAAATAAAACCACAACTGTGTCCTGATCTTAGCTCCTATATTTAAAAAAAATGAGAAACCCTAACCAAATCGTGGTAACGAAACCATAGCGAGTTGTAACTCGACGCCAACGCCATCTATCGAGCTTGATGTAAAACTTTTGCACTATTTACTTTAATGCTATGATTTCGTCTTGAACATACCGCCCACCAAGGACATTTAGTGACGGAATGTCCTTCTTAAATTATATCACTTAAGTCTAAAATTTGCACTTTAAAAACAGTATAAACTAAAAAAGATCTTAAAACTAAGGATAACAATGAAAATTAAACAACTTATTGAGCTACAGGTAATACACATAATCATGAAATTAGTGTCATAATTGTAGAGCATTTGGTGCGCAATGTGACCACACGGGTAAAGTTATTATCACTGAGGCATTGCTCTACAACCCGTCCCAATAACGAACGACTTGGTGGTAATTTTAACTTTACACGGTAAGTACTTTGAATAAATGATTCTTCGCGCCTTTGCTCTTCAGGATTAAGTATTTTTTTGTACTCGTTTGTTCTTCTATCTCCCATTTTTTTTTTAATATGTCAACTTCATTAAACTTTGCACAACATACCTGTATATTTTTAATGTGATTTTTTGAACTTTCACCACTTGGACTAACTACACCTGATAGGACCCACCCTAACGTGGTGCTCTGAGCTATGAGAGTGCCAGATGGACTCTTAACTATACCTTCCTTCACAATGTAGCAGTAAACATCTGCACCCAAAAGAATATCTATGTTATTAGATGTGTTAAAATTAGGATCTGCTAGACACAGATCGTTGATAGCAATCCAATCTATTGAACTCGTGTTTACACTTCTCTCAGGCAAGCAGGAGGTGATCTTACTCAAAACGTATGCATTTATTTTAAGTGTGAAATCTAAATCAATTGTTGACTTAATTGTCAGATTAACCATGTGCTTTGCGATTATTGATTTATCATCACCCAAACCTGATACGACACCTCTGACTGGAATTTTCTTTAATCTAAGAAATTGGACTGTGGCCTCTGTAATAAAACAAGCTTGTGAGCCTTGGTCTATTAAAGCTCGAACGGTTAGGAATTCACCCGTCTTGGACTCTGCTTTTATTAATGCTGTGGGTAATAATACTTGTCTGGGTTTCGAGACCTTGCCCGTTGACAAGCATGTGACCATCAGATTATCACTAGTTGAAGAACTAATATTATCCGTAGTCAGCTTTTCGTTCTCTTTGTAAGACTGTCCGTTAAGGTGCAGCAATGAGTGGTGGCGCTTGTTACAAATTTTACAGACTGTCTGCTTATTACAGTCGTGTACTCTATGATTGCTACTGGGCTATTGGGCGACTTGTTACTTAAATCGTTATAATTAATTAACTCCCATTGTTTTCGCGTTTCATTATCGAATTTGAACGTTACTATATGAATGATGATAACGTCCCATGTGCTCACATTGATCTCCAAATTTGTAAGTGCATTAAGGCAATCACAAGTTGTGTCTAACAGCTCCTTTAATGCGGTAGCTGATTCTACATTTAATCGCTTCTGGCTGAACAACCTTTTTAAAATACAATTAACTAAGTACTTTTTATTAGCATAACGATTTTCTAATTGAGACCAACATGCGCTGTAGTTGGCGTCTGTGATTGGTGTATGCCTAATCAATTGTTCGGCTTCACCAGTGAGATGGCTTTTAAGATAGTGCAGTTTTTGCACATTATCTAAAGATGTGTTATTGTGTACTAGTGACTTAAAAAGATCGTGAAAAGCGGTCCATTCACTGTATTTGCCTGAAAAATTAGGAATTGTGATCTTTGGTAACTTAACTAATGAATTGGATGTCTTTGAGTAATTATTATCATTCGATCCACTATTTTTTGTTACCGGTTCTCTAGGAATCATATTATTTAACTTGGATTTCATCAAACATTTACATGATATATATGTATCTTCGGTAGCATCATATATATCGTCCACTTTTTGACCTATGTCTTCTATCTTAAAACTACCATAGAGTTGAGATTTGGTTTCTTTAAATGAAGACCAATCACTTTCTAGTAATTCAAGCCTTGTTTCGATATATTCTATTGTCAATCTATCTTTAGGACTCTTTTTAAAATTAGTGAATGCCTTTTGTATAACATTTTGGAGGTTTTTCAATATATTTACTTGACCTTCCATCATGAAGAACAACTAAAATACTTATAATACACTTAAAATAAACTATGTAAGTAAAGTTCAACCAAACTTTATACACGAAAACCTAAATTGAGACGTAAAAACTTAAAAACAATGTTACTTAGCAAAATGTACTAGATTTTTCTAAGTCTCAATAACAGCGAAATATTTTACAAGTGTTTTTTAAAATGAATATTGGTAGAAAATCGGGCATAGGTTCCCCGTTCCACCGTTTTTAATAAAACTATTCTAAGTCCTTAACTAACATGCACAATTTAAAACTAAGTCCAAATATTTATATAAGTAAAAATCTTCTTTAAAATAAAGTTCAAATTTGACTGGCAAAATCTAATCTATTATTCATAAAATTGTACTCACGTTTGCACTTCACTCACACACATGCAGGTAGGTTTCAACTCGTAGTCCTGGTGGCGCCCTCTGTGGCGTCACTTGGAACTATAACTGCCGATTTTTGATGTCGATTTCGTTCACCTTGCTGAACGAAGCTGCCGCCTGAACTCGAAAACTGATCTTCTGTTGAACTGCTGGTGGCGCCCTCTGTGACGTCACGTTGAACTAACAAATCCACCGCGGTTGCTGCTGCTGCCACTGCGGGATGCCTGGTACTCCTGTTGCAGCGATCCACTGCGAGTACACTGGGCTGCGGTCCTAAACTGGCACCGCGGACTTCCAAAAACTTCAGACTTTCTGGGTCTGATCCAGGGTCGATGGACCAATGTTTACTACAGAGTAGTAAAGGTTTGAACTCACTTGTGTGAACACTAATCGGGTTGAAATAAAACCACAACTGTGTCCTGATCTTAGCTCCTATATTTAAAAAAAATGAGAAACCCTAACCAAATCGTGGTAACGAAACCATAGCGAGTTGTAACTCGACGCCAACGCCATCTATCGAGCTTGATGTAAAACTTTTGCACTATTTACTTTAATGCTATGATTTCGTCTTGAACACGGAAAATGTCGAAGTTTAGCCATATAAGCAGTTGGACTGGTAAAGCGGACCCCAGACTCCAAAGCTGAAAAGGCTTCGGATGCGACTGGGATTAACGCTGGGATGATGATGATGATGATGAGTATTGGTCGCAGCATGATGTTATATAAAGCTAAAGCCTTCCTGGATTAATGGGCTATCCAACCCGAAAAGAATTTTTCAAATCGGACCAGTAGTTCCTGAGAGTAGCGCGTTCAAACAAACAAACAAACTCTTCAGCGTTATATATTAGTAGTAGTTGTATGATATGGTAACATTATCATAGAGCATAGGATTGTCCATGGGGACGTGCAGAAATAAATCATCAAGATGTCGGACCTGTTCTTTAATTTATAACTTTACTAGCTTTCCGTCCGCGGCTTCGCCCGCGTGGAGTTCGGTTATATCGCGCTTTTTAGATTTCCCTCGGGAACATCAAATTTTTCCGGGATAAAAGGTAGCCTATGTTCTTTCTCAGGGTCTAAAAATTGTCTGTGCCAAATTTAATCAAAATTGGTTGAGAGGTTTAGGCGGGAAAGCGTAACAGACAGACAGACAGACAGAGTTACTTTCGCATTTATAATATTAGTATGGATTAATTGCAATAATAAATTATATTCCAAATCTCATACAGTAGCAGTATAGATATTGAACACGTATTTTTTATTTTTTCTTTGATTCAAATACTTAGGAAGATATATTGATTTGAAATGTCGCATGACGTCACGCCGCGGTATAAAATATACCACGGTGTGACGTAATTAGCCCCCACTCGGTAACTTTAATACGCTATATTTCAGTAGTTTTTGGTAATTTCGACAAAATAAAAAATGCGGTTCTTATTTTTTATATCATCTGTAAGACGGACTAATTATTTTTTTTGATTTTCGTACCTCGGATAATTTCCTATTTTAAAAGTAATACATAGGTATCTATACATATAAAAAAGAAGTTTTTTTTTTTGGAAGCCGTACCTCACTCTAGGAATTACACCTGTGTCGTGGGTGAGTTTACAGACATTTAAACTCACACGCACATATAGCCAGACCCGGAAGAACTACCTGTAGGTTATACAAATATTTCGAAACACGCAACACTTAACACGCAACACGTAACACGCAACACGTAACACGCAACACGTAACACGCAACACGTAACACGCAACACGTAACACGCAATGCGCCATCCGTGCAGTTGATTAACTTGATGAGTGCCAAATCAAATCAAAATCAAATTTATTAGAGCTCCAAATTATTGAACATTAGTTGGTGATTGAAGCCTCCTGTTAAGCAAATTATGCCTGTGTTAGGAGACACCGCTCTTCCACAGCAGTATACAATTTTTAAAAAATCTTATGTATAATTAACATGCAAGTGTGTGTGGGTGTTTGTGTGTATGTATTTGTGTATATGTGCGTGTATGTATATGTGTGAGCCTGTGTGTGTGTGCGTGCGTGTATGGTGTGTGGTGTGCGTGTGTGTGTGCTTGTATCATTTTGTGTAGTTCAGTAGTTCCTCAGTTTCTGCGTAATTTAGTGTCTTTATCCAATTTGTTAACATTTTTTTACAGTCATGTAACTTATTATTGTATATATAAACATGTTTATTGATCCTATTATACAGTTGGCATGATAGTGTACCATATTGAATCGCAGCAAATTTAGTTTTTGTTTGTGGAACTTGTGCTATAAGATCCCTACGCCTTCTTGTTAATCTATCAGGATCATATGGTACATTCTTATGTTTTTTTAGAACAGTGTTTATGACATATATCTGTTTGTACAAACACTCACTGATCATACAACATTAATTTTTGATTATGCGAAACGGGAAACACGAATTTTGTACATAGATACTTAAAAATACTGGACAGCCTCCGTGGCGTAGCGGTAGCGAACGCGGCCGTTGCGTAAGGAGGCGCGGGTTCGATCCCCGCACAGTGCAAATGTTTGTATGCATAAATATGAATGTTTGCACTGGTCTGGTCGTGCCTCGGAAAGCACGTTAAGCCGTTGGTCCCGGTTGCCATACGAACATCTAGTGGCAGTCGTTACGGGTTGTTGGAGCCCTCAAAAGTCTAACAATTGGTCTTACTGCAATGCATAGATATCGCCTTCGGGTTGTGGAGGTTAGACGGCAGTCGCTTCACGGAAAATATCGAAGTTTAGCCAAAATTAGCAGTTAGACTGGTAAAGCGGACCCCAGTCTCCAAAGCCGAAAAAAGCTGCGGATGCGACTGAGATTAACGCTGAGATGATGATGATGACTTAAAAATACTGGACTATTTTTAAGTATCTATGTACAAAATTTCAAAAGGATATCATGAAAAATCACAAACTTATAAACCTGCTATTCTACTTGGTTGTTCCAACAAAAATATGGTCAAAGCTTCGTGCGTTGACCTCTGGCGTCAGCTGTGGCGCGCAGCGCAAGTACTATGATTTATCGTAACCTGGGTTACTACTCTGCAACAATTTCTAAATGTATTTGGGACAAAATTTAACATGGTGTAAAAATGATTGGAATCGATTCAGTTGCTTATTCTGAACAAACTATATTCAGGTTTCGTATAAACCCCGGTCACCGTAGGCGCGGGCCTGCGGGCGGTGAGCAGTGGGCAGCTCGCCGCTCGGTAAGGACCAGGCTCGAGTCGACGGCGCGTTGTGTTTCACGCGCGCCTCAAAGAGATGTCGGCACATCGTGACGAGGTCCACGAAGACCGATGCCTCCTAGATACAGGGTTGCGGGTTGGTTAAAAAAGATACCGAGGCCTTGGCCGTCGCGCAGGCAAGTGAAGAAACACGGGTGGGTTTTAGTCAGTAAAAGATTTCGCATAAACGAAAAATAAGGTTGTTTAAAAGTCACACTGTTGGAACACAGCTCTCCTCTTTGAGAGGCAGTAGGACATAGTCCAACAACTCGGCCTGAGACTTTTGGCAGATGTCACGTCTTAAAAAGATACCCATAAGTTACATAGTTAATAGTCAACACTGATTTAAGACTCGGTTCTACCTAGAAAGTTAATTTTCAATAGCACATATTTTTGCGCAGATATACGCTTCGGCAGACTACGATAATTTATTTTGAACATAGATCTACGCTCAGGCATACGACAGGTTAATAGTCAACACTGATTTAAGACTCGGTGCTACCCAGAAAGTTAATTTTCAATATCACATATTTTTGCGCAGATATACGCTTCGGCAGACTACGATAATTTATTTTGAACATAGATCTACGCTCAAGCATACGACAGGTTAATAGTCATGTATGAGTCGTGTATGCACATATTACAATTATTATTAATCATAATATACCGTAATACATTTGCATTCATTAAATTGACAAATGAAAAATGACAAATTGAAATTGAGTTGCATTAAATTAATTGAAATAGTTTGTGGAATTTTGGATATCAGTATTTATATTATAGGTACATTTATATCGTCCTTGCATTACTGCTGGGCAAAGACCTCATTTCTAACTCTTTCGAACCAGGGCTCAAGTGTCTACTTACTCTAGTCTTGGTTACTGACCTTTCTTTTAGAAATAAAAACATTGCCCAACATTAGCTATTACTCCTGTATCCTGGTTGCGTTAACAAACCTTTCAACTCGGATACAAAAACAACCCGGACCAATTACTTGTAGACAAAGTTAGCAGTGTGTAAAAATAGTTGTTCCGAGAGGAAACCCAATCCGTGACACGCAACGAAGCAGTCGACTGCTCAGTGTGTTTACGTAAACGAGTATTAAGGTAACTTCAATTATTATACTTTTCCTTAAGACAAGCGTTATTTAAGTAAAGAAAGGCGAATCTTATGTTCAAAGCCAAGGGGATTGTACAGTCAGATGACAATTGGCCTAAAAGAAACACCGATTGGGTCTTAAGTACTAAACACACGACGCCATTACTAGAACACAGCGAGTAGTGATTGGCTCATAGAAATAGATGGAACTTTAAAGGGAGAAATGAAATGAAATCGTTTATTAAGGAAGTAGGATCACTGATCACTTTTATACGTCATGTTTATTTTATTTTTATTTTTTTAACTAGATGAAGCCGGCATTTCCTAACTGACTATCTCTGAGAAGAAATAGACGAAACAAACTCAGGGATCCTCGTCTTTTTCCAAGTCCAGACATTGAGAATGGAAATGTATACAATAATTTACGTTATAATTACGCATATTGCTTAATAACAATGCTTAACAGAGCGAGCAGCTCAGTCCCAACCTTTTTTTTCTTCTAATTTATCTGTGATTTTATAATACCCCTTTTTGCAAAGTTTGGCCTTTATATGGTTTTTAAATCGTTTAATGGGTAAGTTTCGAATGTCCATAGGAAGCTTGTTGTAAAAGTGTATACATTGACCCATGAACGAGTTGCCTACTCTGTGGAGACGAGTGTGATGTACAGAAAGATTGTGTTTGTTCCTGGTATTTATATTATGAATATCGCTTATTTTTTAAAAATTCGAGATATTTTTATGAATATACATAAGATTTTCAAATATATATTGTGAAGCTACAATCAGAATGTTCACCTCTTTGAACTTTCTCTAAGAGAATCTCTAGGACCAAGGTTGTAAATGGCTCGAACAGCCCTCTTCTGTAAAACAAAGATGGTATTGATGGCCGCACAAGTTCTCCAGAGAAGAATCCCATAAGTCATTAGACTATGAAAATAACTAAAATAAACAATTCTGGCTGTATCCACATCAGTTATCTGTCTAATTTTCTTAACAGCAAAGGTGGCAGAACTGAGTCTACCCGACAGCTTCTCAATGTGAGGACCCCATTGTAACTTGGCGTCAATAGTTAATCCAAGAAAAACTGTCGACTCGACAGGGATCAACTCTACTCCATTCAGTTGAACATTGGTACTTAGCTGCCTGACATTTGGCGTAGAAAATTTAATGACTTCAGTTTTTTTTTTTTCATTTAAAAGAAGGTTATTTACATTAAACCAATGGACAAATTTAGAGAGCGCATTGTTAACTTCGTCAAAATTAGCTAGCTGACGCTTGACTTTAAAAATAAGAGAAGTGTGAGAGCGAGGATGATTCCTTTGCCCTGTAGTGGCATGCCATACATAGTAGGTAGTTGGATTAGATCGAGCTAAATAATTGAGTAGAGTCAAAACAGAAGTAAGATTAGAGAAACAATAAATTTTATCTACTCTCATATAAAAAAATTTAAAATATAAAACCAAAAAGGAGTTTATATTGACGTACTTTTCCAATAGTATATCGAAAGGAAATTAAAAAATTAAATTATAACATTATTTCTCTAACAAAATAATGTTACAATTATTTTTTTTTTCATTACGGTACAAACCATAGGCAGCCATTGATATAATATTAAACTAAGGTAGATAAGTCACTAGCGCATTGAACTTGAATCGTACAAAATATCTTATCTGTTTAATATTATATCAATGTTTTTTTTTGGTTTCATTCTTTCCGTTCATTTGAACGGAAAAGGCAAAGGCATAGTACGCCATACAGCCTAGTCTTCAGTATGTTCTTTATTGAGTTTTATATAATAACTTATCCTAATTTATCCTAACATATACTAGCTTAACTTAAACTAAACTATCTCCTTTCATTTCCCGCGTGAGGCGCATACGCTGTGACGCAGGGTGCATAAGTGTTAACGTTTTGTATATTACAATTATGAAACTGAATAAATGGAATTGTGTTGCGTTGGCGTTAGACGCACTGAGATTAGATAAAGTAGTGTATGAAACTGTACATAATTAGGTATTACACACTCGTGTGATACTATTAAAAAAATCGCTTCGCTCGTTTTTTAAACACACACTCGTGCTTAATACCCCTCATTATGTATCAGTATCATAAACTCATACAGAGATGGATAAACTACTATTACCCGTTATATGATATAGAAACACATTTGTAAAAATTAAGAAATTTAGTTTAAAATAGTATGTTGACATAGAAGTTGATAATGATCCCGATTTTCTTGTGCAAAAACTAAACTTAAATTAAGTTCAGTGCATCTTTCGCTTTCCATTTCATTAAGAATAAGACAGAAGACAAATTGACAGCCTCCGTGGCGTAGCGGTAGCGGACGCGGCCGCTGCGCAAGGTGGCGCGGGTTCGATCCCCGCACAGTGCAAGTATTTGTATGCATGAATATGAATACTTGCACTGGTCTGGTCGTGCCTCGGAAAGCACGTTAAGCCGTTGGTCCCGGTTGCCATACGAACATCTAGTGGCAGTCGTTACGGGTTGTTGGAGCCCTCAAAAGTCCAACAATTGGTCTAACTGCAATGCTTCGATGTTACCTTCGGGTTGTGGAGGTCAGATGGCAGTCGCTTCACGGAAAATGTCGAAGTTTAGCCATATCAGCAGTTGGACTGGTAAAGCGGACCCCAGACTCCAAAGCTGAAAAGGCTTCGGATGCGACTGGGATTAACGCTGGGATGATGATGAAGACAGAAGACAAATATTAGTCGTCATGTTTTTAATAGAATCTAAGGGTCGCGACATATCAGCAAAACGTACGGCGCCGAAAGCTCAGCGGCTGAAGTGTCAGTCGCAATATTCAGTTGTTATGACAAACCAAACGGTCAAAACGCGGCGTCTTGTTCAGCGCGCTACGCGACGGAAGGTTACGTGGTGTCATCGTCAGTCTGTCTGTGTCGACACTTTATGGTGTGCGGTTTTTGTGACGTACCTGAATTGCCCAGAAAAATGGATTTAATTGGAATATTAGCTATTATAGAGGGCTTAGAAGACGTTGCCGCTCTTCGCTACCGCCACGCGCGCGATGCCCAACACACGACGAAGATTCAGCTACGCCGGCCGAACTTTCGGTCGCGTAATGCATCGCGTGATGTGTCGCTTGTTATGCAAAATACATTAAATGCGTTTTAGCCGAACGCGGCGTAGGGCTTATGAATTTCGGCTGATGTGTCATAGAGTATTTGAAATACACTGCGAGCGTATTTAGCCGAACTTTCGGCGCCGTACGTTCCGCAGATGTGTCGCGACACACTAATATCTTGTCTGAAAGTGTGTGTTCGTATTGAAATAGAAAGATTACGATCCATTGAACTTAAAATTACTTTAGTTTGTGAACAACAGAATCGGCGCCATTATACAACTTTTAGGTATACAGGGTGTATCTGACATCGTAACGCAAACTTCGCGAAAAGGCTACACCGCATGCCACTAATAAAATTATGATAGTCATTTATGTCGTTAATGTACGGTTACAGAATACACACTGTTTAAAAAAAGTGTCGGCTTGGCTTTTGAACGTTGCAAGCGTGCCGCCGTGCGGGTTTGTAGGTATGACGTTGATCCCTGATGTGAACTCTATTAAATCGGCTAATAAGATAGTTTTTCGGGTTTTGTTTTCATTGTGCTTTTTTATGTAATTAGCGAATTATTTAATTTTTCCTTTAAAATATTATTGGGTTATAATAGTATAGCAATTGTGAACGGCCTGAAGTGAAAAAACTACATATATATTTTTTTTTTTAATTATGGAAAAGCCGACGAAAAATTCCACCACTGGGGGGCTCAGAATCATGTACTGGATCCATGGTACTCGTTTGTGCGTCGATGTCAGATACACCCTTTATATGGATAGACATTGTAATTGGAAAGCTCAAGTAGGTGAACTAGAAGTACCTATGTAACAAAATAAACAAGTTTTTGTTTGCACTTTGGAAGATCAAAATTTTAATGTAACTAAATTACAGATGACGGCCGGATCTAATTGTCAAATGTCAAAAAATTTGAGCTGTCTATGGCCCTGCCTTTGACAGCAAACTGTAGTTTTAGTAGTTTGCATGTTCGAGTACGAGACTTTTGGTGACATTTTTTCTATGTACTTTTTTCTTTTTACTTTTATTATTAATGTATATTTTATGGTATCTAATTGTTACGTGCGTTTTGTTTGTGCGGAATAAATATATTTCTTTCTTTCTTTCTTTCTAAATATTTATACAACGTTATTTTTTGTATACGCGAAACCCGAAACACGTGCTCAGTATTTTTATGTAAAGAATTTATGAACAAAATTTCAAAGAGATATCATGAAAAATCACAAAGATATGAGGGTTATGTCACCTGGTTGTCCCTACAAAAATATGGCCAACGAGCCGCTCGCTCGCTCGTGCCTGCAGCGGCACAGCGCGTCGAGGGCCCTAGGACATTATGATCCGCTGTGAACTGTAATGTGCGCTCGGTAACCACACTGCAACACTTTTTAAATGCGTTTGGGAAAAAATAAAACATGGTGTAAAAATTATTTGAATCGATTCAGTTGCTTATTCTGAACAAACTATATTCAGGTTTCGCATACAAAAAATTACCTTGTAAGTTTGTAACCTACCTAAGAATAGATACGAATATGCAGGAAAAACGGCGGGCAAACGCGTGTCATTTATAAAAACTCTTGGAAATTTGCGTCATTTTCGGCCAACCCAAGCGTAACGTTTTTGGAGGAAAGGTCGGTCCCTTGGGCGAAATATTATATGTTCACGGTACAATCTAAGTAACCCATAATAAAAGCTACCCGTAATAAGCTGAAATTAGATTGATGGAACCATCCTGAGTTCGCGATTTATTTTCCAGAAATGTAAAAACTATGATTTTTTTTAACGTTAAAAACAAATGCTTGACCACGATCCCGCCGGACAGAAGGCTGCAATCATCATCATCATCAACCTTTTATCGTCCTGGGCATAAATCTCCTCTCATACAGAGAAAGATTGAGCGTAATCACCACGCTTACGCGGTAAGGCAAGACCTCTGGAGCTTCAACACACGCTCCATAGAGGAAGCGATAGAGCTAAACCGGGGGTCGAAAGTCTTCGTACAAAAGCTTGGGAGGAGCCATCTGACGAGGCTGACGACATCGGATGGGAGGGTCGTTACTTTGAGGCCGGAGGTACTTGCGGAAGTCGAAACCTTCTATAGTCAGCTGTATACCTCGCAAGCGCCTAAACCAGTTCCCCGCACCGAAGATTCCAGAGCCACTCTCACACGGCACTACAACGAAGACCTCCCTGAGATCAGCCTAGCCGAGATCGTGATGGCTCTTGGACAGCTTAAAAATGGGAAGGCCCCGGGAGAAGACGGGATTACCTCGGAGCTCTTGAAAGTTGCAGGTACGCCTGTGCTAAAAGAGCTTCAGCGTATATTTAATTCTGCTCTTTTTTCGGGGAGAACTCCTAAGGCATGGAACAGAAGCGTAGTGGTTCTGTTTTTCAAGAAAGGTGATAAAACCATAATGAAGAACTATAGACCCATTTCACTTCTGAGCCATGTCTACAAGCTGTTTTTGAGAGTGATCACCTATTCGTGGACGAGTAAAGGCTGATGATGATGATGACCACGCTTACTCAATGCGAGTTGGCGATATCAAACTTATAAGTCCAGGTTTCCAAAAGATGTTTTCCTTCAACATCAGTCATTGGTGTCCAAGATATTGATGGTGTCCAATACCAATGACACCAATTAATTAATTAAGAGGATCATCCGTTATGGGCTGGAGACCGTTGAAGAGATTGGTCAGTGGAACGATTAGTATTGCATAAGAGTGGTGCTTGCCGATGACGTAGGTACTGATCTGCGCTACAAGTTTTTTTTTTTTTAATAATCATAAACTAGTGCTGACTGCAATCCCGCCTGATGGTAAGCAGTTATGCAATCGTTGATGGTAAAGTGCGCTAGCTTATTAAGCCAATTCACTTAAAAAAACTGATTGAATAGGAAGGAAGATGGCAGTTGAGCCATGTGATGCAATTTTAACCTCACACACAATGTTAACACGACCAACGATGCTGCGCCAGAGGGAGATTGATCTAAAGACCCTCCACGACCAAACTCCCGACACAACAACATTTGGCGCATCGTACCCGGCACACATCGCAACACAACTGCTCAGACCCGTCCTCCGTACGGCTTCACCAGACATCATGCCGGAACACGACGAATCGCTTGGCGGCAAGACCTTGTCTGGTGGGTGGTACTTCTGCCGGCAGCCGATATTATCGCATAACACTGAGAAATAATCCCCGAGAAATAAATTAAGAAATAGTGCTATATTTTTATAAATTTCTCATTCCGACACGATTCCATTATTATCCAATGTCACTGTGTTAAAAGTTTGTAATCTGTTAAATTCATAATGATCGATCAATTATCTGTCTGGAATTAATGAAATGGTGAAAGAATGGATTGCCATATTGCCTTTATTATAGAATTCGTTAGTAGAAATGAGTTTCATAAAACTATTACTCAAGTTAAACATTTTCATCAATAAGGAGTAGAGCATCAGCGTGGCTGACCACTGGAAAGTCATAATGACGCCACTTTGTTAGTAGTTTACGAAACTTGTCAACTTCGATCATTATGAGATCACTGATCGCCCATTGTGACATTATTGTAATAGCTTTTTTTTTAATAATTGTAAACCAGCGCTTGACCGCAATCCCGCCTGATGGCAAGCAGCGACGCAATCGTTGATGGCAAAGCGCACTAGTTTATTAAGCCTATTCATTTAAAAAACTAAGGAATAGGAAGGATGACGGCAGTTGAGCGAGGTGATGCAAAGTTAAACCCAAGGCCAACACGACCAAACGAAGCTGCGCTAGAGGCAGATTGATCTGGAGACTCTCCACAACCAAACTCCCGACACAACATCATTTGTCGCATCGTACCCGCCACACATCGCAACACAATTGCTGAGACCCGTCCTCCGTACGGCTTCACCAGGCATTATGCCGGAACACGACGAATCGCTTGGCGGCAAGACCTTGTCTGGTGGGTGGTAACTTCTGCCGGCAGCCGATGTTATGGCCTACCACCGAGAAAAATAACAGCATAATCTAACCTTTTTTTTGTAATAAAATCTTTTGTGTAAATACAAAAAAAAAAAAGTTTAAATAAATGTCAATTGAGCTCACATATTTTTTGAAGAAAAAAACTATAGACTAAGCCATCTGTATGCCATGCAATATTAAGATTCTGCAAAAACACGAAAAAATCTGTTTATTTTTATATTTCTCTTAAACCTGATCTTGCAGAACGTTACATTAGGAATCCAATCCTTTCAGTTGACACTGAGGTGGCGTACAGAATAACAAATAGGCACAAATTGGCGCAGTCATGCCGCGACATCTGCTTTTCCCGGGTCCTCTCAGGGGACATATAGACTCGTACGAATCATGTAACAGGCCTTAAAAGGGTCAGACGGTAACCTCACTTCATGTGGATCGAATTACAAGCACTAAAGTGTGGTTCTACTTACACACATAAATATATAAAAGCGCGTCTGTTTCCCGAAGGAACAATAGGTCAGAGTGGGATGTTTTATAGCCAATGTCCTTTCTCAGGCTCTAGACTATCTGTGTACCAAATTTCATTACAATCGGTTCAGTAGTTATGGCGTAAAAGCCGGACAGACAGACATAGATACTTTCGGGATTATAATATTAGTATATAGTATGGATAATAGTTTTGCTCTCTGAAATCGGGGCCATTGTTCATAAATGTGAATATCTCAAGAGAGCGGCTCTGGGTCAAATACATCCAATATAGTAAATGTAATTCCAAGTTCCAAAATTCAAATAGTCAATTATTAAGGAAAAGATTATCCTACTTACGAATGTGGAAAATTTAGAGTTCTATATATAAAAGTCTCAGCGTGAACACATAGGAGAAGTTTGCCTGAAGTGTGCAGACACAGTGAATCATAATCATGTTAGTATACTTAAAAAAAATGTTTTTTTTTTTTAATAATTATAAACTAGCGCTTGACTGTAATCCCGCCTGATGGTAAGCAGTGATGCAATCTTTGATGGTAAAGCCCAATCACTTTAAAAATCTTAGTGAATAGGAAGGAAGACTGCAGTTGAGCGAGTTGGTGCAACGTTAAACCCAGCAACATGACCAACGATGCTGCGCCAGAGGGAGATAGATGTGGAGACCCTCCACGACCAAACTCCCGACACAACAACATTTGACGCATCGTACCCGGCACACATCGCAACACAACTGCTCAGACCCGTCCTCCGTACGGCTTCACCAGACATCATGCCGGAACACGACGAATCGCTTGGCGGCAAGGCTTTGTCTGGTGGGTGGTAACTTCTGCCGGCAGCCGATGTTATGGCCTACCACCGAGAAGATAATGATTAATAACTAAATCATGAGCGTACCCAGGGGCGGCAGGGGGGAAGTTGCCCACCCCTGGAAATCTCGCAGAACATGTATGAACGCCCCTAATTACTAATCAGAGTGTGAACGGGGACTTATTGCTAACTTTTAAATAAACCATGCAGTAGACACTAACAAAATCTCCGGTGTAATTGCCAAAAATCGCGTGCGACTATACCGCACAAAAATTACAGAATTTAGTAGAGCGTTTTAACGCTTGCGCTCGGCTGTATTCGGTAATCTTCGGCAGGGAGTTACGACCTGAGGTTGCGAGCGATTAGCATTTATTTGACGATTCAACCCTAAAAATCTGAATCCCCCCTCCCTGCCCTAGGCCTGACTTGCCCTCCTCCCCTGACCTGAATTACCCCCCTAGGCCTGATATAAACTCCTCACTTGGGCCAGACTTGCACCACTAGGCCAGAAGCTGGGTACCTACGCCCATGAACCAAATGATAAACAATAGTACTATTAACTAAAAAACTAAATAAACGGAACATAAAACCAATTTGTAATGTAAATAAATTAGCAATTATTCTTAAATTCATTTAAATTTCGACGCCTCCAGAACTTATTCATTGATTTCTACAACTGTAGGTACAGGGAATATTCTAATCAACTAACATCTAATTAAAAGAGTTGAAGGAGCCCGTGTGTGCACAGATATTACTTCGAGATTTCACTAAGTGAGGGCTGACCTATATTTTGGCCAAAGAATCAGCACTACCATACAAGGCAGTAATGCTGCCAGCCTTTTGGGCACATTTCCTGTTGACAGCGGTGCGGATGAATTTTTTGACCCTTTGATTATTTCCCTTCCATTTTTATATACTTGTATATGTTATTATTTTAAAACTATTATCTTTTATATTACAATATTAGTACCTAAAATAACATGCTAAATTGCTTGCTTGATCTGTATTTTATTTTATATTCGTTCTTTATTTATTTTTAATTTTCCCTATTTTTCTCTGGTAACACATTCGTCGTTCGTCTTCAAATAACGTCAATTTATAACATCTTTGCAAAAGACAAAGTTAACATCTTACAGTCTTTGGAAGACATACTTATGTAAAAGTTTGACTTTTCTGATGGGGATTTGAGGGTAGTTTATAATGTTCCAATGAAAAATGTTCTACCAGTAACATTTTGTTCCGAAGTTGGGGCTATTAAGAAAATTAATCTGCGGTCGTTCTTAATTTAAATATTGTTACTTAAAATAAGTTGCTAAATATTTATAGAATTAGGTACTTTAGTATCTAACTCGAAACGGTCTCCAAAGCCTGGAGCACAGGCGTAGAGTAGCCAGCATTGATATAATATTAAACGGATATGATATATGCTAAGAAACTAACCGAAAAAAATGTGTCCGAACGCAGCAGAGGCACACATGCATATTTTTTATACTGCGTACATTTAACTACATTGGTACAGTGTGAATGAGATGGGGTGCAACTAAAGCATAAAAAAGAAAAAGATGGCTAGTGATTGTCGTTTGCGCTTAAATGAAAAAAAAGACGATTGCCAACCAATCACTGACACTTTGCACACACTGACACTGACTGATTGCCAAAGAATAACAAGAATGCAGAAAGGAAATATAACAGAGTAGTAGGTAATTTGGTAGGTGGTAGAAGGTGCTCAATGTGGTGAATATATATTTTTTTAACATTTTTACACTTCAATCAAGTATTACAAAACTTTAATGTTTGTCATTGAAGTTTTGTAATACTTGATTAAAGTGTACCTATTTAATATTTTGTGACTGTGATTAAAGGAAACCTAATGCAATAAAATAAACAATTACAAACCATAGTAATTAGTGAAATGAATTCGGCTTAATCTATTTTTCAAATCCTATTTTAATTTTTCTAAAGTAAATCATTATGCAAACATTCTGTATATATTTTTATATACTAGGCTAATTGTTGTGAGCGTAGGTAATATTTATTTATATTATTGTATACTTCATGTTCATTTAACATCGACTCACAATGTCCCATTTAATAATTTCATGTCATTTGACTCTATTACTTAGCAACGCAAAATAAACTCGTAATTTTATAAATGTTTTACTTAACTGTTGCAATAAGATGTTAATAAATTGTAACTAAGGACACAGGCGCGAAAATAAAGTGAAACAGAACTATAATTGTAGGTATAAAAGTCACCATAAACAATATCGCTTCTGTGCAACTAATCTATGTCATATGCGTTCCCGTCTTTGTTACACTCGCAAGAAATCCAATTAGCTCTCTCTTTCTTTACTTACAATGGCCGCCTAAGCATTAGCAGTAAGAATGTTTGACAAAATAATTGAAACTATATTATTTATCTAAATATTTTGGAATACTTACTTATGATATGTGATTCCATGACTTTTGTTGGCTTTTCTACCATAATTCGTGCATTTACGCAGTACACAAAACGCCATTTTGAATGCGAAAAAGATTTTCTTAGCCACCAAGGACACACGCGCGTACGGAACGAGAGTATCGGGAGTGACTAAAGCGACTTGCAGTATTTACGTTCTTTTGTACGCTTCATTTTCAGTGCGCTAGTGACGTATCTATTTAATATTTTATCAATGGTAGCCAGCCTTTCGGTCTTCTTCGGGATTGCGGTCAAGCGCTAGTTTATAAATTATAAAAAAAAAAACATCTACTAAATTTTCCACTTTCTTAAGTAGGACAATCTTTTCCTTAATGACAATTTGAATTTTGGAACTTGTCACTGACTTTGGCATTACATTTACTATATTGGATATATTTGACCCAGAGCCGCTCTCTTGAGATATTCACATTTATGAACAATGGCCCCAATTTCAGAGAGCAAAACTATTATCCATACTATATACTAATATTATAAATCCGAAAGTATCTCTGTCTGTCTGTCCGGCTTTCACGCCATAACTACTGAACCGATTGTATTGAAATTTGGTACACAGATAGTCTAGAGCCTGAGAAAGGACATTGGCTATAAAACATCCCGCTCTGACCAATAAGAGAATCAAACGTGGACGTACACATTGCTCCCATTATTTTAACAGGCGCTTATTTTATATCAACTGAGCTCTTTCGGTTCGAAGCTCACGCGGGTGAAACCGCGGGGCACAGCTAGTATCATATATTTTGTCAACGTGGGAGTTGATAAACATTTGTATAAGAAAATAATAATATAGTTTAGTTTGTAAGCAAGAGAATGGTAGTTCATATTTTCTTGTACAAACGTCTATCAATGTATGCTCAAGTTAATAAAAGTTTTGCTCTTCAAATAACCTAAAATATTAATCTCAACGCAATTTTTCTCATTGCCAATATAACTAACTTTTCAGAAACTAACAAAAAACTGTACTAACACACTCACAAGTAATACAGCACAAAGCCATAAGTACAATAAAGCCTCTAACAATTTCCTTTGTTCTTATTTTACGGTACATTAATTCGATCTGGCAACATCGGGACGAAATCGATGGAGATTACCCATCCATCTTACGTAATTACATATCGATAAGTAATTTATACAAGTACTTGCAGCGCCCCACAGTTTTACCCGCATAAGTTTTGATACTGTAGGAATATTGGGATGAAAAGTATCCTGTGTGTTAATGATGGTAGGCCATAATATCGGCAGCTGGCAGAAGTTATGCGCCATCATCATCATCGACCTTTTTTTTATCATTCCACTACTGGGCACAGGTCTCCTCTCATACAGAGAAGGATTGAGCGTAATCTCCACGCTTGCTCAATGCGGGTTGACGATTTTTCAGGCTTAAAGTCCAGATTTCCTCAACATGTTTTCCTTCACCTTTTAAATCAGTCATTGGTGTCCAAGACATACTTAGAAAGTACATATAACTAGGAAAAGTTACATTGGTACTTGCCTGACCTGGAATCAAACCCGCACACTCATACTTGAGTGGCTGATGTTTTAACCATTAGGCCACAACGACTTACTGAGAAGTGTAGAGACTACGTAAATCGCAGACCATATATTCAGTTTTGGTTCTGCTAATTTACAACATTCTCCAGCTTCCTCATCTGCAAATAACATGCACCAGAGTGCCTCCTCCTGGATATCCGACTTAATAGCGTCCATAATCAACAAGAAGAGGTGAAGACTTAAAGCCGATCCCTGGTACAAATCTACAACTACACTGAACTCATCTGTATTGCCAGCAGCCGACTGGACGTATGTACTAAATTGACTGTACATAGCACGAATTAACTCTACACACTTCCCTGACACACCTTTCTCTTTCAAGTTCCAGCACAGCACATCACGGGGTACCCTTTTTTTCCCGAAGGTGGAAAAATCCTCATGGACTATTCTCCGCTCGGGGACGCGGAGGGGTGTGCCGGACTCTAACTGGCTAACAAACCACTTAAGCGTACGTCATCTGCCTTTCTGGGGTACCGGGTCCTCCCATTTCTACGGTAATCACGCGATACCCTATCACACTCTTTCTCCAGATCAATGTGCAAGTTCTTGTGTGCACGTCTGTACTTCTCACACAATTGGTGGAGTGCAAAAGTGGCGTCCATTGTTCCTCGACTTGCGTATACCCAAACTGATTTGCGGTATTCTCACTCTCCTCTCGCAATCTTTTCTTGATTACTTTTCATGTTTGGAAAGGCGGAGTCACACGTTGTCAAGGTACTACGGTAGGTATATGAAACGTGTGACTACGCCTTTCCAAACATGAAAATTTATCTCTACATAGTGAATATTGCCTACTTCAGAATGGTATTGTATGACATTATTGTCAATTTACAACGAAGGCATCTTGGTAGAGTCTACTGTGTCCATTTCCTGGCAACTACATTAGCAGCTTTGTTCAGTTCAGTATTCTGAAAATCTTGTTTTATACTTTTTCAGCGTCGTTTTTTGTCGTAGTTGGGTTTTAGTTTTCTTACTTTTTATTATTTATCATAGATTTAAAAGTGTTTGTCAATTTAAATAGTTTAAACCACAATTTTTGCAGGTAATTTCAGATTGGTTATCAATTTGCTTCACGTTTAGCTTCCAGGACATTTAGATTAAGTAAATTTTCACTGTAACTTTCTTTTCTTATGGTAGCTACAATCTTAAAATACAACGAACGACGTTTGGTAGAACCTCACCCACGAACCACTTTGACACGCGAGGTCGAAACCCTTTTAGACATTAGCAATGCATTATGCCATACACAGAGCCGGAACTTCCTTATCGTTAGATAAGGACATAAAAGCTTCGCTAGTGTTATATGCTGTCTTGTAGAGCATTTACATCTACTGATACGATCGCCGCAGAAAGGAGGGTAATGATTTTTGAGCGTATGTATATGATGACGTCAGCGACGGTGGAGCGATAGGGTCGCCACCACCTTGGTGTGATGGTCATCTTTCTTTAGTTATCACCGTCCATTTTGGGCCACTTTTTAGGATTTTGTACTTAATAGAATAACAATGGCGTGGGTTATGTGTTTGTTTTGTTTATACCTTAGCTAACTTTTAATATTGTAACGCATTATTGTTTTTTCCCCAAATAAATAAAGTAAACTCAGTGTAAACAAATAGCCTATTGTTTTATCTCTTACTAGCTTTCCGCCCACGGCTTCGCCCGCGTTGAGTTCGGTCATATCGCGTTTCCAAGAGAACTCTTCAAAAGTCCGGAACCAAAACTATCCTATGTTATTTCTCAAGATCCACTCTATCTTTGTAACAAATTTCAATAAAATCAGTTCAGTGGTTTAGACGTGAAAGCTTAACAGACAGACTGACAGACAGAGTTACTTTCGCATTTATAATATTAGTATGGATATAGTAGGGATTACTAGGGATTTAGCTTTTGTTTTTGTTTCCTGGGTGGAATATCCTCATGGATGTCCGCCGCCCGGGGAGACGGGACTCTCAGACTCTTACTGATTAGAAACCACCCCATCATTGCGCCTGATGTAAAGACATAAATTTATCATTTTGACTATCGCCACCCATAGCCACAAAAAGCACCCAAGGGTGAACCGATTTTTTAAGGAAATTTCTCGCCTATTTGTAACATACTTTTTTTATGTATTATAAACTAGCGCTTGACCGCAATCCCGCCTGATGGTAAGCAGTGATGCAATCGTTGATGGTAAAGCGCACTAGTTTATTAACAGCCCATTCACTCTAGCCTTGAAGACACTCAAATTGTAGTCCGACGGAAACACCGCCGCTGGCAAATTGTACGCGGTATGAAAGAGGAGGCGAAACGCTTCGTCCGGATCGTAGTGGTGTTAACAAAGTAAAGGTGGAAACTAGCCGTACGACGGGTCGTCCGATGGTGGAACGGAGACGGGGGAATTAAATCATGCAATTCCCTCGCATACTCCCCAAACTTCTGACTTGACTTTTTTTTATATATGAGCTGCTAACCATTTAATGTAATAAAAACAGCTTGATATCAAACCAATAAACGTAGTACAACGTGAGATCTGGTATTCGGTGTCAAGTACAACACAACGAATTCATAAGCAAAAGCTAGTCTAACATAATAATATTTTTTGCACTTCATATCTAGGGACCATATTTATGGCGCACCCTAATTGCGTAACACATAATTACTGTCAATTGGAATCATTTTCAATCATTTTAGAGTCCATTACTCCATATGTTCGATAACAGTGTCTGCTCAATAACGTAAATAACGCAATGAATGTAGCTGAACTCAAGCTATACCAGACAAAGCCTAAGTTTCGACAACTTAATGACATCTCAACGTTGGGAACTGTACCTAGTACCTACGCTGGAGGGTATTACATTTTTACAACTTCTTCTTCTTCTTTTTTCAAGATGAGATTCAACCTCAACTCTTGATCAATGGTCTCTGTGGAATAGATACCACAATTTTGCCAATAACACGTGTAACAAATTATAGAAATTCTTTGAAAATTTTACTTCACAATAATGGCGGATATCGCCTATGACAGTTGAAAAAGGGCCGCTTGAGCCGTCTATGACGAAGATTTGAGGCAAAGTCAAGATGTGGCCACTATGCTGCGATATTTCAATGTTTTTTTATGAATTACTTACTGAATGCACTTTTTACTACTTACATAAATCACGCGCTTTTATTTAGTAAACGACACTATAAATAATTTTAAAAGTCCAATGAAAAATGCGCGTGACACTCATCTTAGCTTCCTCGTCAAAACTCCCATTTTTACAACAACATTAACAATATCATGACAGTTCTCGACGACGCTGTTGATCATGTCACCCTAAGAACCTTTTATTTGAAATTCTTCATGGCTTGTTATTTTTTTATCTGATTTGTCATCCAAGTCCTTCTAATTTAAAATAATGACATTTTCCAGTGGCACATTTTTTTTTTTTTCCTTAAAGACGTTCTGCGAAATTTCTTGAGAAATTGCAATGATAAGGGTTAAAGTTTGTTTACTGTTATACCTTTTTTGTTTGGATGGGAAATCATCAAATGACTTCTCCCGCTCTGGGCGGAGGGGAAGGCCGTGTCAGACTTTTACTGACTAAAACCCACCCGTGTTTCTTCACTTGCCTGTGGAACGGCCAGGGCCACGGTTTCTTGTTTACCCAACCCGCAACCCTGACCCAGGAGACATCGGTCTTCGTGGACCCTGTCACGATGTGCTGACATCTCTTTGAGGCGCGCGTAAAACACGACGCGCCGTCGACTCGGGCCTGATCCTTACCGGGCGGCGAGCTGCCCACTGCTCACCGCCCGCAGGCCCGCGCCTACTGTGGCTGGGAGTTTGGTGTCACCTCCCAACCAGGGCGTCTCCTGCGGCGACTTGAGCCGAGGTGACTTGACCTTGGCGTGAGGGCACTGGGATTAGATTACTGTTATACCTTAGCTAACTATTAATATTGTTACCCATTACTGTTTTTGTCCCAAATAAATAAAATAAACTCATTGTAAACAAATAGCCTATTGTTTTATCTCTTATTTACCTTTTCTTTTTTGTTTCCGGGGTGGAAAATCCTCATAGATATGGCAGCTACAGGATAGTCCGGTTAAGTAGTCACGACCTCTAGGTCAACTACTAGATGCCATAGTCAAAAACAAAAATCCTATTAATTTTCTGTTATAATTGTTTTTTTTTTTTCTTTTTTGATGTAAACAAATTTTGTTAGCGGAATTGATTCTTTCTTTTTTATTAGTATCTTGTCGTTTATGTGACAACCTCTGCCCCACCCTCCGGAAATTACAAGCGTAATTTTTTTATGGAGATGTCGGTGACTGAGACTTTTATCGATGAATTTTCAATCATAATTTCATAATGTTATTCAAACATTATTTTACACACAGACAGCCTCCGTGGCGTAGCGGTAGCGAACGCGGCCAATGCGCAAGGAGGCGCGGGTTCGATCCCCGCACAGTGCAAATATTTGTATGCATGAATATGAATATTTGCACTGGTCTGGTCGTGCCTCGGAAAGCACGTTAAGCCGTTGGTCCCGGTTGCCATACGAACATCTATAAATGCCAGTCGTTACGGGTTGTTGGAGCTCTCAAAAGTCTAACAATTGGTCTAGCTGCAATGCTTAGATATCGCCTTCGGGTTGTGGAGGTCAAACGGCAGTCGCTTCACCGAAAATATCAAAGTTTAGCCAAAATCAGCAGTTAGACTGGTAAAGCGGACCCCAGACTCCAAAAGCGGAAAAAAAAGCTGCGGATGCGACTGGGATTAACGCTGAGATGATGATGATGATTCAGACATTAATTTCTAGTAAAAATGGTGCCGTATAAAGTTAGGTAAAACTTTCTAACTACATATGAGTGTGTTACTAATTCCTTTTAGTATAAGGTGCTTGTGAATACGCTGCTTCACGGAAATGTCGAAGTTTAGCCATATCAGCAGTTAGACTGGTAAAGCGGACCCCAGACTCCAAAAGCGGAAAAAAAAGCTGCGGATGCGACTGGGATTAACGCTGAGATGATGATGATGATTCAGACATTAATTTCTAGTAAAAATGGTGCCGTATAAAGTTAGGTAAAACTTTCTAACTACATATGAGTGTGTTACTAATTCCTTTTAGTATAAGGTGCTTGTGAATACGCTGCCCAATCCAAAAGCCCTCTAATTACATTACACACGATCAATCACCATCTGTGTGCTTAGTATGAGTTTTTTTTTTAACTTCACGATAGCGTTAGATTTTGCTTAGGTTTGTAAGGCGCTGAAAAGCGCCACCTGGTGCCATATGCGTGAACTAAAAATTGTAATAGTAATTTTACAAGCCGTTCATGATGATGATCGATTGCAACTTGAAATTAGCATATCGCGAGTGTGAATTTTGATAGTAATAATAATAATAATTAATAATAATTCTTTATTTCTCACATTTGTACATAATTTTTACAATAATTTTCTTAACTCTAAGTAGCACTGATGTATAATTTGCCTGAACTAGGTAGAACCTGTGCTTCAGGCGTAAAAGTGCTTATTGTATTTATTTTTATTTCGCAATAAATTAACAATAAAAGTAGTACGTAAAAATCTAGGACACAACGGAAGTATACAGTGTTATTATTAGTATCCTATTGCTTACATAGTAATATTAGATAATGCAATGATTATTATTTTCTAAATTTATTTACATACTGTAAGTAGTTCTTCAGTCTGCTCATATGATAAACCTTGTAGATAATTAAAAACAACATTCTTACAGCTAAAATTATTCAAATTATAAATATTTAATACTCTATTTAACCTATTGTATAAAAAGGGCCCTAAGAACATATAGAATTTGTGTGTAAATGTATATTTAGAGGTAGAGGTTGAGCTGCACACTATATCATTCCGCCTTTTGGTAATTATATTAGCGTTGTAAGTAAGCGTAGCATGCTGTTTTAGTGTTATGTGCAGTATATAAATTTGCCGAACTGACAAAACTTTGCAGGAATTGTATAACTGGAAGGTAGGGAAAAGGAAAGGCAGAGAATGTGCTACTTTTAGAACAGCTCTTTGCGCACGTTCGAGGGAGAGAAGGATAGATTTGACTAGTGGAAGGATAGATTTGGATAGTGTTGACTAATGATTTGTTCACTGAAGGATTTGTAGTGAGAGCCGAGTCTGGTGGATGAAATAGCATGTCTACAGCATGACGCATATTTAGCATGAAAGATGTTTGAGACCGTCCTGCTGATCAATTCTGTAACCGTCTTACTGTGAAAAGTTAGGTGAAGTACCTAACCATTATAGAAGTGCTGTTCTTTACCTAAAATGACAGCTAAGTGTCGCGAAGTTCGGCTAAATACGCTCGCAGTGTATTTCAGGTACTCTATGACACATCAGCCGCAATTACGCCGCGTTCGGCGTAGGGCCTAACCTTCCTTCGGGCGGTTTTTTCAGCTAAAACGCATTTAATGTATTTTACATAACAAGCGACATATCACGCGATGCGTTGCGCGACCGAAAGTTTAGCGGGCGTAGCTGAACGTTCGGCGTGTATTGTGCATCGCGCGCGTGACAGTACCGTCGTAGCGAAGAGCGGCAACATCTTCTAAGCCCTCTATAATAGCTAATATTCTAATTAAATCCATTTTTCTGGGCAATTCAGGTACGTCCCAAAAACCGCACACCATAAAGTGTCGACACAGACAGACTGACGATAACGTGACGTAACTTTCCGTCGCGTAGCGCATTGAACAAGACGCCGCGTTTTGACAGTTTGGTTTGTCATAACAACTGAATATTGCATCTGACACTTCAGCCGCTGAGCTTTCGGTGCCGTACGTTCCGCAGATGGGTCGCGACCCTCAGTTCGGTACTAAGTTGTCACTTCTGTATTGAGAACTTTGACTTAACCCCAATGAAGTTCCAAATACAAATACTTTGGTACAACAAAATTTACAATATCGTGACAGTTTTTGTTGACGGTGTTGATAATGTCACCATCAAAGAGTATAATAATAATAGGGTAAAAGAGAGCCCTCTCGACGGAATTTTGTGCATATCGTTTGAAAGCGCCCCCTGGTTTTCTGAACGTACATTAACGTCAATATATATATATACCTACGCATACCATAGCTATAGACAGGTATATTGTATAATCCTATTGATTAGAGGTTATTAATGTTACTTCCTTAAAAGCTATTTTGTTTCAGCAAGTTACAGAGATCATCATTGAAACATAATAGCTTTTAGCGGAAGTAACATTAGTCTAATGAATATAATAGAAATAAAAACCACTTAATAAAATATAATAACAAAATATTTATTTATTACTTTTAAACTTAGGTATGTTCTTACATCCAAGAGCACAGTGATGCGGCATTTTCTCTCTTTTAAAAGACACACAAACAGAACACAAGCGTCTTTTTGCAATTTTAAGATTGTATTTCACAGTTTCTTATGGAATCACAATTCACAGCGCACAGGTACAATACTGCGAAGACTGAACTGGTTTCCGGGTGAGAATGATTATCAGGACGGAGGAGGTCCCAAGAGATCTCAACTCGACGTCAATAACACAGAAATCCTCTCGAAAACCAAGAAACATGCGCAAAATGAATACGAAACAAACACGTGCAAGCCGTGACCACAAACTAAAGTGCACTGCTTTATCGACAGTCTAGTTAGAAAACTTAAATTTTATTATAGCGGCACCTATCGGCATGCCATGGGTACCAGTGGCGAAGGGTGAAATTTTGACAAAGGGAAGCCGGTCCAAAAAAATAAACACTTAAACACTTACCTACTGCAGGATATCTTGGATGAGGTCTTCAGATAAGAATAATATTGCCGGTAGAATAATATAAGCCATAATAACAAACAAAATCCACAGTATTTAACCAAATCTGCGATTAAATTACCTTACAGAATCAGTCACAGTTTAAATAACACAAATATTAAAATATAACAAACGAAATTATCACGCACCAGTGGTATAGCAACATGTCACATACTAACAATAATTTATTTTCAACCTTACGAAATGGAACACGAAAATATGCCAAAATAAAAAGAATATGATTTGCGAAGGATTTCATTATAACGCTAATTCTTTTTAATTTTGTCGTGTTTTCTTTCTCCCGTGCCGAGTTCCGTGTTCGAGTGGTTTCTTTGTCTCTTTCTAATAGAGGAGAGGAGAGAACTGCAAGCCGGTCGCGATCAGCCTATCTTTCTTTAAATTTTACGTACAGTTAGCGAGCATTAGAAAGAGATGGTTTGACACGCTCTGTCTCTTTTCGCCTCATAGTAAAACGTTGGCCGAGATAAGCTGTAATTCGTCGAGTTACCTTCAATGTAATTTAGGTACGAAAAATTGAAGCGCTGATTAATTTACGACTATAAAATGAAATGTGATACTTAGGGTATTGCTAAGAATTACTATTGCTATTGTAAATCGCACAGGCATTTAATTAATAATACTTTGTTAATGAAATAGAATGTAAATACTTTTGTATGAATATGGAACTGATTTTTGAAAGGTAACCCGGTGGGAATCGGCTTGTATGGACTCTTCGCCACTGATGGGTACCAATGTTTAGGTTCACGTTCAAAGATGTCATCAGTACCTTCGCTTCAGTTGCTGATGTTCTAAGTGGACCCCCCCTGGTCACCATGACAATCTTTTCTTAGAAATTCTTGATGGCTTGTTATTTTTTTTTAACACCCTTGCTCGTAAAGCTGATGTAATCCCACCGGTTTTAAATATGTAAAGCGGGCCATAACAAACGCGAGTGTTATCAAAGCAAATAGTTAAGTTATAGTCCATACAAATTCCATAACAGCATTATTTGTCATTTCAAATAATTATGGAACTGATCGCCGCCGCGTGGCTCTAGCCAGTGAGCAACGCGCTGTTCCATATTTGAAATGGCAAATAATAATACTAATGGCGGGAAAGCAACAGTGTGCATTCACAGATTGTGTTTATTTAAAATAACTGATGTCCTATTTGAAATAAAAAAAAATTTGTATTTGTTTGTATTTAAATGAGTATTTGTAAAAAAAAAACAGTTTATTCGGTAATTTAAAAACTTGACTGCATGCTCTAGCATCTTTGCCAACATTTTCACGCAGCTGCGGCAGAAAATAAACCTCGCGCCATTTTTCTCAAATTTTCTTTTCTTTGTAAAGCGTTAAGGTTGATTGGGTATATTTGACAGTATCGGGTTACCAGACCTGCGGGCGTTACGATTAGCGTAGGTATCTAGATTTCTAGGTAAGCGCATGGGGCGCATGGAGTATTATTCGGAGCTTTTATTACATGCTTTTTATTAGTTTCACTTGTATGTTTGCTTGTTTGTTTGTTTGTCCGTCTCTAACTCTTTGGACTACGAGTGAGCGGCTCATTACTGTAAAATGTCCCACCGTTTTCAATACGTTCGTTCGTTCGTCTTTTTTTAAAAAGAATATCGAACTAAAAAGTTGAAAATAAATATAGTTTAAAAAACTAAGAAAACATGCTTTTAAAAAATATCAAACTAAAAAGTTAAAAATAATTTTTAAAAAAGCGTGCGGCGCATAATACACCTACAAAAATTATGGCACAAAGCGCCTCACGCTTTTTTAAAAATTATTTTTAACTTTTTAGTTTGATATTTTTTCAAATCATATTTTTTTAGTTTTTAAACTATATTTATTTAGTGTTTGTTTTTGTTTTGTGTGCCGTATGTGCGGAATTCATGTTTTGTTTTTTTTTTTCGCTGTCATATGATAGATAATATAGATACGACAGCCTTAGATACATGACACATCAATCAATTCGATTCGATTCCCAGGTCGACCAATAGACTTTCTCAGTAGCAGCCAGGAGTCTGGATTTGTACCCAGTTGATGGCGATACTGTAAATAAACTGTACAAGGCTACAGTGTATATTATGCTCTTTCCATGCGCTTGATATAGGTATGCGCTTTAGCATCACTGACCATTTTTTTTAAGTGAAACCTTTAGCTTCTTTGAGCACTTTTTTTGGATGGGAAAACGTATTGAATTTACGTGAGCATGACCGACCCGACACCGTGATCACTACAGAGAGATATACAACAGCATCTTGGTGTGGTGGAGAAGGCTCCATTTTGTAGGTGAGTTTTGAATTAAAGCACGACGTGTAACTATACCCTCCAATCTTTACAAACAATTTAAATAGGCAAACCGACAGTTTCGCCTCGGAGATGTGCCCTGGTCCGCGTCTCAATCTGAAGTAATCGTTCGACAGTCCCCACTTTCCAAAATGAGTCTATCCATGTGCCGCCATAACAAAATAATGTCATAGCGTTCACCCCACTACCATTTAAGTCAAATGAGCAACTTTTCTTCAAATGATCTCGACGATCTACGACATACACATGTATACTGGATCAATGGAATTGACAGCCTCCGTGGCCTTAGCGGTAGCGGATGCGGCCGCTGCGCAAGGAGGCGCGGGATCGATCCCCGCACAGTGCAAATATTTGTATGCATGAATATGAATATTTGCACTGGTCTGGTCGTGCCTCGGAAAGCACGTTAAGTCGTTGGTCCCGGTTGCCATACGAACATCTAATGGCAGTCGTTACGGGTTGTTGAAGCCCTCAAAAGTCCAACAATTAGTCTAGCTGCAATGCTTCGATGTCGCCTTCGGGTTGTGGAGGTCAGACGGCAGTCGCTTCACGGAAAATGTAGAAGTTTAGCCATATCAGCAGTTAGATTGGTAAAGCGGACCCCAGATTCCAATGCTGAAAAAGCTTCGGATGCGACTGGAATTAACGCTGAGATGATGATGATGATAGTATCAATGGAATTCATTTTGACAATTCAACAACATCCATTGCATTATGTTCATTGTTGGGCTGCACGTGTTTCAAACGTAAGGAACGTGGAAGCCCCGGGTTCGATCCCCGGCCAGGTCATGATAAAAACGATTCCTGATTGGCCTGGGTCTTGGATGTTTATCTATACAACGTGTAACATAAAGGGTATATACATAACAAAGGCATGGCATCTTTACATGATATCAAACGATATTGGAAGGGTTTTTTAATCCTATCTCTTTATGTTAGGAAGTTATGAGGAAAAACACCGCCTGTGATAGGCTACTATCATACTAGTCGCACAGAGATATTGAAGACATTTATCGGATTTTGGCAAGTAACGTGACGGATAACGAGTAGTTATTAACGTGTGTAGTGTGCTGCCACGTTTGTTATGATTTGATTTTAAGAAACACACGAAACTGAAAATTTGGTACCAATTTTTTGAGTATTTTATTTTGAGTTGAAACCCTTCCGATATCGTTTGATATCATCTAAAGATGCCATGCCCTTGGTATGTATATACCCTTTTTGTTACACGTTGTATATGTATCTATTATAAATATAGTATCATTAAGTTAGTATCCCATACCACAAGTCTCGTCAACTTACTTTGGGGCTAGCTCAATCTGTGTGAATTGCCGTATACAATATGTAAAGAAAACCCTGTCCGACCCATAAGGATAATATAGGTTAGGTAAATACTTGACCAAATATAATATAAAATTTTACAAAATCTTCATAGTAACAATACTAATGAATTTTGAAATAATCCTTTTTCCCGGGGAATTAATTCCAATTTCCCCGAAATTTGGTAATTTTTAAAAAAGTGACTACACCGGTATTAAGATAAGCGAATAGCGACGCGACCACGTCACAGGTGCCGCGTGCCCTGCCCCCGCCGCCCGCGGAATGAGGTTGCTTACCGCACATGTATTAAGTTACCTCTGTTTGCGAAATAATGTTTATTTTTTTAGGGGGATTTTTTTTTTAAGTTTTGCCTGTCTTTGTGGGCATTATTAGAATCAGTTATCGATACCTAACAATACCTTCACGGATCGGACAGGGTTTTCTTTACATATTGTATATTTATTTATTTATGCAGTATGCTTCAAATTAAAAGTAATGTGTTGTTTATAACGCAATTAGAGTGTTGGCCATTATTAAAAATCTAGCTGCTTATTTAACTAACAGCTAATCCAACTATGTATTTATACATACCAAGGGCACGACCTCTTGGGATGATATCAAACGATATTAAAAGAGTTTTATTAATCCTTTCTCTATATATCCAGGATTTGTGAGGATTTTTAAATCATTGTGATCGATGCATTGCTACTAAAAACTGTACCTACTTTTCAAATTGAAATAAACCCATTTTATAGTGACATTGGCAAATAATGCGAAAAGTTATTTATTGAGAACTAGCTTTCCGCCCGCGGCTTCGCCCGCGTGGAGTTCGGTTATATCGCGCTTTTTAGATTTCCCTCGGGAACATCAAATTTTTCCGGGATAAAGGTAGCCTATGTTCTTTCTCAGGGTCTAAAGATTGTCTGTGCCAAATTTCATCAAAATCGGTTGAGAGGTTTAAGCGGGAAAGCGTAACAGACAGACAGACAGACAGACAGACCGACAGACAGACAGACAGAGTTACTTTCGCATTTATAATATTAGTATGGATTCTGAGTGTTCATTTTTCATTCACATTTCGTGTTTCATTTGTTTGATTTAATATTTTCTTTTTTTTTTTTTAATAGTTATAAACTAGTGCTTGACTGCAATCCCGCCTGATGGTAAGCAGTGATGCAATCGTTGATGGTAAAGCACACTAGCTTATTAAGCCTATTCACTCAAAAAAACTGAGTGAATAGGAAGGAAGACGGCAGTTGAGCGAGGTGATGCAATGTTTAACCCAACAACACGACCAACGATGCTGCGCCAGAGGATGATCTGGAGAGCCTTCACGACCAAACTCCCGACACAACAACATTAGGCACATCGTACCCGGCACACATTTCGAGGAAAAGGGATGCTCGTGACTACTTATTGGGCGTTTTAAAATATAAAATACTTATTCACTGATTATTGTTACCTATTTATCGCTTAAAGTAAATAACCGTCATTTAACCTCTAATTATGGTTCTTTGGATCAAGAGCGACAATTCCTTTACCATCAAATATTCAACCTCAACTCTTGATCAATGGCCTCTGTGGAATAGATACCACAATTTTGCCAATAACACGTGTAATATATTAAAGGAATTGTTTGAAAATTTTATTTCACAATAATGGTGGATATCGCCAATGACAGTTGAAAAAAAAAGACGGCCGCATGAACCGTCTATGAGAGAGGTTTGAGGCAAAGTCATGATGTGGGCACTATGCTGCGATATTTCAATGTTCTTTTTGAATTATTTACTGAATGCACTTTTTCTGCATAAATCACGCGCTTTTGTTTAGTAAACGACACTATAAATAATTCAAAAGTCCAATGAAAAATGACCGTGATATTCATCTTAGCTTTCCCGTCAAAAACCACCCAGATAAAATTTTTGTTCGTATTTTACTGTATGACACTAATCACAGATACTGATATGGCACTATTGACTTTTTTTTGCTTGTTCCTTTTGGAACAGGCTAAGGTCAGAAACCTTACTGCCATGTCTTCAGTAATTAATTTTCAACTATCCTATCCTAACATGATAGCCTCGTCTTGAATTATATCTTGTCTTCTTTTGTAACTTATCCTAACTTAACTTAACCTTTTTTTTTCGGGGTGGAAATCCTCATAGGATGTCCGCCGCCCTGGGGTGGGTGATGTGGTCTGTCAGACTCTTACTGACTAAAACCACCCCGGTGTCTCTTCTATCACGAGCAAACGCGTGGGGCCGCGGGAGTCTAAATTCTTCCTCGGCCCCACACCCTCGTGCTGGCCCAGCCTGTCCGGGCCTCGTCTCCTGCACGTGGTAGTGGGGTGTTAAACTACCCCGTGCATCGCCTCAGAGCCGCGTGCCGAACCTCGAGCGCGCGCCTCCGCCTCGGGGTCCATCGAATAAGAGGCGGGGACTTCCCCATGTCCCTTGCCCCTGGACCTATTCATGGGGGGCGGAAGAGGGCGTTATCCGCCCTTCCTCGGCGCCCGGTGCGTCTTCTTCGGCCCAGGAATGGAATTGAGATCTCCCTCTCCCGTTCCGCAGCTTCCTTCTGCGACATCACGTCCTCGCAGAAGGACACCACTGCGTCCCACGACTCTGCGCTACCGACCATCCTCCGCACTACTGCCGGCAGCGTCAGGTCGCCTCCTACTTCATTTGTGAGGACTCGGCGCTGCTCCTCCCAAGCTACACACTCGGAGAGCGTGTGCTGCGCCGTGTGCTCCCCGCATTGGACGCAGTGGTGGCACGGAGCGTCCGGCTCCCTGCCTAAGCGACGCAGGTACTTGCCGAAGCAGCCGTGCCCTGACAGTACCTGCGTCACCCTGAACGACAGGGAGCAGTGCCTTCTCCCGAGCCAGTCGTCGAGTACTGGCCGGATCGCCTCGACGGTAGCGAGGCTGGCGGTAGGGCGCATAAGCCTCTGCCGCCAGTCCGCCACCAGGACCTGACGGAGCTCCTCTCGGCGCAGCTCGATCTGCCGCTGTGCCGGACTGGAGCCCCGTGTCCGCTCTTCCTCGCGCCATCGGTACAATGACGCGAGTATTTTCGCCTCTAGGTCCCAGGGCTTACTCTAGGTTCTAGGGCAACTTAACCTAACTCCTGTCGTTTCCCGCGTGTGGCCACTATGCTACAATATTTCACTGTTCTTTATGAATTATTCACTGAATGCACTTTTTACTACATAAATCACGCGTTTTTATTTAGTAAACGACACTATAAATAATTTAAAAGTCCAATGAAAAATGAGCGTGGCACTCATCTTCGTTTTCTCGCCAAACTCCTCCCACAATTGACATTTGTCTAAAGTCAAAGAAATTGTTTTAGGTAAAAGAGCAAAGGCACGTAAATATTATGCCAATGATGACGTAAACGTAATGAAATTACACCTAATTTTAAATAATTAATAGAAATATAAGACTACATAAAGTTCAAAACTATTCATTTTAGTTTCTAATAATGCTCTATATTATCGAATTCTTAAATAAAAAATGAGGGTTGAAAACATTGTCCAAAGCCCATACCAGTTGAGTTAAAAATACGTATTCAATACCAGCTGTTATTTTTAGAGCATAAACCCCCTATTATGATAAATAAACATACCATAATCAGAAACTTGTGCTTAATTAATCGACGACACATTAACTGAATGAATGAATGGGTTTTTAACAGGCGAGGAGCCTGTCAAAGACATGACACAAAATGACAAAATGTTCGTTTATGGTTACTAATATTTTATCTTCTGTCCTTTTCTTAATGAAATAGAAAGAAAAAGGGTTTTTTTTTACGTCTATAATAATATATATAAAGCTGAAGTGTTTGTTTGTTTTTCGAACGCGCCAATCTCAGAAACTACTAGTCTGATTTGAAAAATTATTTTTGTGTTAGATAACCCTTTAGTCTAGAAAGGTTAAGGCTATTTAGCATCACGCTGCGGTCAATAGAAGCGGAGTATATAAGAAAACGCGAAAGTAGTCGCAGGCGGCAGCTAGTTAAATATAATAAAAAATATAGTGCTTCACCACCATTCCGCCTGATGGTAAGCACTGATGCAATCGTTGATGGTAAAGCGCGCTAGATTATTACGAGCGTATTCAAGACACTTGAGTTATAGTGAGATGGGAAGACCAAAACTTAAATTCTCGGTTTACTTCTCGGTAGTAGGCCATAACATCGGCTGCCGGCAGAAGTTACCACCCACCCGACAAAGTCTTGTCGCCAAGCGATACGTCGTGTTCCGGCATGATGTCTGGTGAAGCCGTACGGAGGACGAGTCTGAGCAGTTGTGTTGCGATGTGTGGCGAGTACGATGCGCCAAATGTTGTTGTGTCGGGAGTTTGGTCGTGGAGAGTCTCCAGATCAATCTCCCTCTAGCGCAGCACTATTTGGTCGTATTGGTCTTGGGTTTAACATTGCATCACCTCGCGTAACTGCCGTCATCCTTCCTATTCCTTAGTTTTTTAAGTGAATAGGCTTAATAAACTAGTGCGCTTTTCCATCAACGATTGCATCACTGCTTACCATCAGTCGGGATTGCAGTCAAGCACTAGTTTATAAATATTTATAAAAATAAAATGATATACTTTATGTACAAGGGAATGGGGTCCAGTTTTGCAAAACACACTTTAAAAACAGAGACAAATAAAATAAAAATATATCTAGCGAAATTTTGCAGATGTAATGAGTGATATCAAAATGCGATAAAATAAACAAAAATGATTTCGAGTCTTACAACAAGAACACTTGTTTAAGACCGTACCCTCACCAAATGACCTTGCGCATTTGCTCCCTCTTCACCGCGCCCCACCTCTACAATACTTCGTAAAATTTTACTAGCGCCGTCTGGCGGACGTAGTACTAACAAATACAAGTTAGAAACATAGACCACAGAAGTAACAGACATAGTACTTTTATTTATGTTTATTGGTGCGCCCAAATATTTTTGGTTATTATGTACTCAAACAAATGTTGACGATACTTCATAATAAAAATTCTGCGGTGTTTATTTTTTAACCGACTTCAGAAAAAGGTGGCTCTCAGTTCGATTTATTGTCGCTATTAACTTTGTGGTTAATGAACCTATTTTGACCATACTTTTTTTGTATGAAGGGATATGCTGCCTATGTAATCCCATTGTTACCACGTCAGTGTCGATAATGGAAATTCTGAGAAATTTAGGCCAACTATCGAAAATTGTAGGCACGCTTCGGGTGACAACTTGATACTCGTGTTTATATCGGATGATACTATAAAACCGTGAAGATTTGGGCCTGACCTGATGATGGAGATGACAAAATATCAAGGGAATCCACATCGGAAGCAACTGTCGCGTGTTTGGGCTTATTTTAATGTGTATTGATTAGACCTTTATAACTAAATATGTTATGACTGTAACTTCAGGGTTGGAAGTTAGTTTTGTAGATTGAAATTTAGCTAAGTCAGATGGACAAAGGGATAGAAAAATAATATAATAAAGTTTAATTTATCATTATTTATTATTTTAAGGGAAAACGTAATCAGGGTCAAATAAATTTCTGCAGAAACGACCTTCAAAAAAAAAATTCATGTTTTTTTTTTGGGACTAGGCAAGACTGTGAAATTATATTATTATTCTCATTTAATAAAACAAATACGTAAATTGTAAAAAATAAAACTATCGTATATCAAAATAAATAACAAATACATATACTATAATATTATTTACGCAAAGCTTCCTTTCGCAGAAAAATAATAAACATCCGACTAATACAATATCCGATCAGACTGGACGTTGACGGCAGCATATTTGGAAAAGGCCTGCAAGCAAACGACCTATTTCGTTTGCTTTAATTCCTTTAAGACCTCAATGAAAGTATGAGCATTCCTAGAAATAACGCGATGAAATAACACAACTTAAATTCAGTATCTTGATTTTAATTGATTTTTGCATAAGCATGACGAGTAGGTAGTGTTTGTACTATGTTAAAGTAGAGTGTTGTAAATTGTTGAGGAATTCCCTCGACTGTCTATGGTTTTCATCATCTGATGTAATTCAGACTTTAATTTTTACCCATATGGGTGTAAATTTCTCATCAATATTAATGAATTAAGTCCAACCACAAAGCAGCTACTGTAAACCTTTGAGGAGTTCCCTTAACTGGCCTTTGTCTTCAACATCAGAGCTTTAATGATAATCACAACTCATTTAGGTGTAAAGTTCTTATCAATACAAATTTATTAAGCACAAACACGAGGCAGCTGATGTGAATCGTTAAGGAGTTCCCTCGGCTGTCTCCCGGCTCCATCATCAACTCCGAACTTTACTAAATTGTAGTGCGTTAAAACACTTAATGAAAAACCTTAGAAAAGCCCTAGACGCCCCTTTGATTTTTTAAATTTCTTCTAGATTTACCTAGTCTTCCATCATCAGACCCTAATTTCCTAAACATGAGACTACCTTGAAGATATCGTCTTTCTAATAAAACAAAAACATGTGGCACTCGGGGCTGCCGCGGTAAAGCTATTTTATACTACCGGCCGCCAGCGACTTCGTTTGCGTGGAGTTAGTAATGCTCTGCTCCTATTAGTCGCAGCGTGATGTTTTATAGCCTTAAGCCTTTCTGGATTAATGAGCTATCCAACGCAAAAAGAATTTTTCAAATCGGACCCGTAGTTCCTGAGATTAGCGCGTTCAAACAAACAAACTCTTCAGCTTTATATATTAGTACTAGCTTTCCGCCCGCGGCTTCGCCCGCGTGGAATTGGGTTATATCGCGTTTTTTAGATTTCCCTTGGGAATAAAACTAATTAAATGACGATTGATCAGTTTTGAAGGATTGATCGTAGAAGGGTGAAAATTTAGGATTGTATGTATTTTTGTATGTTGTAAAAAAATAGAAACTAAAAATGTTGTGTAAAAATAAAAAAACAAATAGGGGTGGACTACCCCTAACATTTAGGGGATGAAAAACAGATGTTGGTCGATTCTCAGACCTACTCAATACGCTCACAAAATTTCACGAGAATCGGTCAAGCCGTTTCGGAGGAGTATAGGAACGAAAACTGTGACACGAGAATTTTATATATAAGATAGATGTTCGCTAGTACCAAATTTTGTATGGAGAAACGCATGGTACTATACATTGAATCTGCGCTCACGCGCAGGGCTGCAGATCTGCATGAAGATGCAGATAAAAAACGCAATCCTGCGCGTGGCTGCGGGGTAAATCGCAAAGGTGTGCACACTGAATTCCGTCTGTATGTAGTTAGTAGGAAATTTTTTATTAGTTATTTCTGACATAGTATTTTTTTTTATTTTGCCACTTAACGTATATATTTGTATAAGTATGTATTTTCTTTTTTGTAGTTTATTTATTTTTTACCAGTGACGTCATTGAAGGAGTGCGAAAAATGGTGGCGATTTGGCGACTAAACTATATTTGATGTTTTATTTTTGACTTTGATAAAGAAATAGAAGCTATGCCACAGCTTATAATTGACGTCATTTTCGTGATCAGCGCCCCGAAAACCCGTCACGATACCCAAGTCAAAATATCATGAAATTTAATTTCAGCCACCTTGGATTTCAAAAATGACGTCATTTTCGTGATTAGCACCCGCGAAAACCCCTTTCACGACACCCATGTCAAAATATCATAAGATTGGTGTCGGCCATCTTGGATTTCAAAAATAACGTCATTTTCGTGATCTGCACCCCCGAAAACCCCCGTCACGACACCCATGTCAAAATATCATAAAATTGGTGTCGGCCATCTTGGATTTCCAAAATGACGTCATTTTCGTAATTAGCACCCACAAAAACCCCTTTCACGACACCCATGTCAAAATATCATAAAATTGGTGTAGGCCATCTTGGATTTCCAAAATGACGTCATTTTCGTGATTAGCACCCAGAAAAACCCCTTTTACGACACCCATGTCAAAATATCATAAAATTGGTGTCAGCCATCTTGGATTTCAAAAATTACGTCATATTCGTGATCTGCACTCCCGAAAACCCCTATCACGACACCCATGTCGAAATACCCAAAAATTCATCGAAATACCAAATTTTAGGCGAAGTTATCCGCAAACAAACATAAAAATAAAAACTTTTTACAAAAAAACAACCGACTTCAAAAACCACTACTAAGTGAAAAATAACAAATTTCGGAAGTTGGTGTCTTTGGTTTTGTATATTCGTTTTAGACACCGACTTCCGAAATTAGTTATTTTTCACTTTACATAGTGGTTTTTGGAAGTCGGTTGTTTTTTTGTAAAAAAGCTTTTATTTTACATTTTTTAGTTGTTAAAAGTACTATGTATTCAGTTGCATCCGGTCAGACTGGAAGCTGACGCAAATATAGTTGGGAAATGACGTACTTTTGTTTACTTTAATTTTTACCCGTAAGTACCTATTCCCTCAACTGCCTATGGTCTTCATCATTAAATTTACTGTAGACTATTAATTTAACCTAATCGGAGTAAAGGTCTTATTAATATAAATGAATGAAGTCCAACCACAAAGTAGCTACTGGAAACCGTTGAGGAGTTGGGACCATGGGACCACCTTGGGAACGTCTTCTTTCCAACAGAAAAAGAATTATCAAAATCGGTTTATAAATGACGAAGTTATGCGCGAACAAACATAAAAAAAAAAAACATATACGGTCGAATTGAGTAACCTCCTCCTTTTTGAAGTCGGTTAAAAAAACGAACACCAAAATAAACATCAATACTATCTTAGAGACAATCTAAGATAGTATTATACTCTATGCGACATGCGGTGCGTGAGCGAGCAAGCAGATGCTTTCTCGCTCACGCGCCGCCCGCTTATGCTAGCGGAGCGCGCGATGACGAACGACACGGGTTCCCCCTTCGAGAGCTTGTGGCATACTGAATCTCAATAGCCCGGGCAACAGAAATGATGGCGAATACGCTCAGATTGTTGAATAAAATTTTGATTTTGGTCGTTTTAAAAAAAATATTTCTACAATAATGTTCGTCATGAAATTACCTATCCATTAGTGTAAGAACGCAATCTAAATAATGCTTACTTTCCGAGGAGATGCACGTTTATGATAATTATTTCTCTTGTCAGTAGTTTCGTTGTGAAGGAATTATTTAAACATTATACTTAGTAAAATAAAAAAAAAATCTACAATTTTGGAGCCAAGATTATGGAGAAAATTTATGTATTTTTAGTAAGTTGATATTTCTTTTGGATAAAGAGTAGATAGCTCCGAAAAACTACACAAAAACGGCTTGCGCTGTGTTTTTCCCTGGGAACCACCTTAAGGTGTCTAGTGTCAGTGTTACGTCTAGGTCCATATTGTATTACTAGCGGCCGCCCGCGACTTCGTTCGCGTGGAGTTAAGTAATTTGAACATTTTATTTTAATCCCAATACAGCCAATTTCTATAAATTTTTGTTACGCTCCACTCGTATTGGTCGCAACGTGATCTTAGTGTAGTCTAAAGCCTTCCTGGATTAAGGGGCTATCCAATGCAAAAATATTTTTTCAAATCGGACCAGTAGTTCCTCAGATTAGCGCGTTCAAATAAACTCTTCGGGATCATGCTTTTCTTCTTCAGCATACATAAAGTCGCGATTAAAAGGTGTTTAGGATAAACAATAAACAACTGATAAACACTGATTTGTGATAGTAAGGTTCTTATTTTTTTTTTATCTTGGGGGAGGAACACAGAGCAGCTAGCCCTAGCATATTAAGGACGTACCCTCACCAAATGACCTTGAGCATTTGGTCCCTCTTCACCGCGCCCCACCTCTACAATACTTCACAAAATATTACTAGCGCCGTCTGGCGGACGAAGTACTTACAAATACTAGTTAAATTCATAGACCACAGAAGTAACAGACATGGCGCTTTTATTTTTGTTTATTGGTGCGCCCAAATACTTTTGGTTATTATAGACTGAAACAAATGTTGACGATACCTCATAATAAAAATTTGCGTATTTAATTTTTTAACCGACTTCCCAAAAGTGTGGTTCTCAATTCGATTTATGTGTGCTCGCTGATAACTTTATCGTTAATGAACCGATTTTGACCATTCTTTTTTATATGAAAGAGTATGCTGCCTATGTAATCTCATTGTTACCACGTCAGTGTCGATAATGGAAATTCTAAGAAATTTAGGCCAATTATCGAAAATTGTAGGCACGCTTTGGGTCAAAACTTGATAGTAGTATTTATATCGGATCATACTATAAAACCGTTAAGATTTGGGCCTGATCTGATGATGGAGATGACAGAGAATCAAGGGAATTTACATCGGAAGCAACTGTCATGTGCTTGGCCTTACTTAATTTGTATTGATTAGACCTTTACAACTAAATATGTTATGACTGTAACTTCAGGGTTGGAAGTTAGTTTTGTACATTGAAAGTTAGCTAAGTCAGATGGTCAAAGGGATAGAAAATAATATAATAAAGGTTAATTTATCATTATTTATTATTTTAAGGGAAAACGTAATCAGGGTCAAATAAATTTCTGCACATAGGAAACCTACATAAAAAAAAGATTTGATGTTTTTTTTGGGTTCAGGCAAGACTGAAATTATATTATTATTCTCATTTAATAAAACAAATATGTAAATTGTAAAAAATAAAACTATCGTATAAAAAGAAAACAAATACATATACTATAATATTATTTACACAAAGCTTCCTTTTGCAGAAAAATAATAAACATCTGACTAATACAATATCCGGTCAGACTGGACGCTAACGGCAGCATATTTGGAAAAGGCCTGCAAGCAAACGACGTATTTCGTTTGCTTTAATTCCTATAAGACCACAATGAAAGTATGAGCATTTCTAGAAATAACGCAATGAAATAACACAACTTAAATTCAGTCTCTTGATTTTAATTGATTTTTGCATAAGCATGACGAGTAGGTAGGTTTGTACTACGTTAAAGTACAGTGTTGTAAATTGTTGAGGAATTCCCTCGACTGTCTATGGTCTTCATCATCAGATCTATTGTAGACCTTCATTTAAACCTATATGGGTGTAAAGTTTTCATCAATATAAATGAATTAAGTCCAAACACAAGGTAATTATTGTAAACCTTTGATGAGTTCCCTTAACTGGCTTTTGTCTTCATCATCAGAGCTTTAATGACAATCACAACTCATTTAGGTGTAAAGTTCTTATCAATATAAATTTATTAAGCACAAACACGAGGCAGCTGATGTGAATCGTTAAGGAGATCCCTCGGCTGTCTCCCGGCTCCATCATCAACTCCGAACTTTACTAAATTGTAGTGCGTTAAAACACTTAATGAAAAAAACATAGAAATGCCCTAGGCGCCCCTATGATTTTTTAAATTTCTCCTAGGTTTCCTTAGTCTTCCATCATCAGACCCTAATTTCCTTAACATGAGACTACCTTGAAGATATAATCTTTCTAATTAAAAAAAAAAAAAAACATGTGGCACTCGGGAACTGCCGCGGTAAAGCTATTGCATAGCATTTTTTATCAACTTATGCAATAGGGTATTTGACTAAAAAAACCTAATTAGTCCGTCAGTCAGATTTCCAAAAAATACTCATCATCAATTCAGCCGAAAGACGTCCACTGCTGGATATAGGCCTCCCTCAAGGTTCTCCACTACGACCGGTCCTGCGCCTCCCGCATCCAGCGGTTTCCCGCGGCTTTCACCAGGTCGTCGGTCCACCTTGTCGGAGGCCTACCCAAAAAATACTAGACACATATTTTTTTCTTTTTTCATTTAAACAAAAAAATAAGTCGACACAGTGCTTTGAAAACTCGTGTGACGTCACTGCACGCTACACTTTTTAGCGGCCAGTGATGTCACCAACCATCACTCCTGATCTTTGATGCCTTTTATACAATACTAGCTTTCCGCCCGCGGCTTCGCCCGCGTAAATTTCGGTTATATCGCGCTTTTTAGATTTCCCTCGGGAACATCAAATTTTTCCGGGATAAAAGGTAGCCTATGTCCTTTCTCAGGGTCTAAAGATTCTGTGCTTTCCGCCCGCGTCTTCGCCTGCGTGGAGTTCGGTTATATCGCGCTTTTTAGATTTCCCTCGGGAATATCAAATTTTTCCGGGATAAAAGGTAGCCTATGTTTTTTCTCAGGGTCCAAAGATTGTCTGTGCCAAATTTCATCAAAATCGGTTGAGAGGTTTAGGCGGGAAAGCGTAACAGACAGACAGACAGACAGACAGACAGACAGACAGACAGACAGAGTTACTTTCGCATTTATAATATTAGTATGGATGTAAAGAAAACCCTGTCCGACCCATAAGGATAATAAAGGTTAGGTAAACACTTGACCAAATATAATATAAAATTTTACATAATGATCATAGTAACAATACTATTGAATTTTGAAATTATCTTTTTTCCCGGGAATTAATTCAAATTTCCCCGAAATTTGGTAATTTTTAAAAAAGTGGCAACACCGGTATTATTAAGAGCGAATCGCGACACGACCACGTGCCGCGTGCCCTGCCCCCCGCCCCCCGCGGTAGGGTTGCTTACCGCACATGTATTAAGTTAGCTCTTTTTGCGAAATAATATTTATTTTTTTAGGGGGACTAATGTAATAATCAAATACCTTATTATTTATATTATAGTAAAGTTACAAACATAAAAAAAACATATAACCTCCTCCCTTTTGAAATCGGTTAAAAAAACGAACACCAAAATGAACATCAACAACAGAGACACTTTATGATAGTATTATGCTCTATGCGACATGCGGTGCGTGAGCGAGTAAGCAGATGCTTTCTCGCTCACGCGCCGCCCGCTATGCTAGCGGACCGCGCGATGACGAACGACACGGGTTCCCAATTCGAGAGCTTGTGGCATACTGAATCTCAATAGCTCGGGCAAAAGAAATGGTGGGGAATACGCTCAGATTGTTGAATAAAATTTCAGTTTTGATCGTTTTAAAAAAATATTTCTACAATAATGTTCGTCATGAAATTGCCTATCCATTAGTTTAAGAATGCAATCTAAATAATGCTTACTTTTCGAGGAGATGCACGTTTAAGATAATTATTTCTCTTGTCAGAGGTTTCGTTGTGAAGAATTATTTAAACATTATGCTTAGTAAAAAAAAAAAAAAAAAAAATCTACAATTTGGGAGCCAAGATTATGGAGAAAATTTATGTATTTTTAATAAGTTGATATTTCTTTTGGATAAAGAGTAGATAGCTCCGAAAAACTACATAAAAACGGCCTGCGGTGGGGTTTACCTCTGGAATCGCCTTAAAATAAGTTTGATGTGGATTTCAATTCTCTGCGGTTTTAGCTTAGCGTTGAACATCCAGTGCGCGGTACAAAAATAAACCTGCAGTGCGATTCTGTAACCATCTTAGTAAGAAAATTTAGACAAAATGAGCTGTGATTCCAAGTTATGCTTGATAGTTTTGACAACAAACTCACTCTAAACTCACTTCACTTAACTTTTTACAGTGAAACTTTCACAGAATCGATCGACCCGTGTAAAACCGAACGTTGGTAGCCCTATGCTATGGCAAAAGCTATCGGTAACGAGACACCATCTTGTTTTAATGGTTTCGTGTAAGTGGGTGCGGAAGCCCAACTCACGAAAATGTTTTAGTATAAAATTACATGGAATAATGGACAAAATATCATCTATTCTAGGTTTCAATGGAACTCGCCGAGCCCGCTTCGAGGAACTGGCCATGTACAGACGACAGCACATCAAGCTACTACAATCTGTCAGATTTCCTTATCCGATTTTCAACTTTATCTCTAAAGTATTAAGGCTCAAGGTTGATTGGGAATTTCTGACAGTTTCGGGTAGCTTGACCTGCTGTCATCCGTACAGTATCCAACAATGGGTTTCATTCTGACATTTCAATAATATTCATTGCGATGTTTACGTTGTTGAACAAACAAATTTTGTGAAATTATGAAGCATGGACTAACAATATGCTTTTGATTCGATTTATAGAAATAGTGTATTGTATGTGTTGGTAGTATGTTGAGGATTGCTAAGAAACCGACGCACGTTTTCGAATAAAATTTAATTCACGGAATAGAGAATATTTTTTATCTGTTCTGTGATTTAATTCAATGAATACTTAGAAAACAAACAGTTCTCTTCTCAAATTAAAAGTTTCCATAACATCTATCAGTCCCTTACATTACTTCAACGATATTCGGCGAATGTGCTACCGTAAACCGTAAACCGTAGAGGAGTTCCGCCTGTCTCGGGGCTGCATCGACAGACTTACTTTAGACCTTAATTAAATTGTAGTGCTTTAAAATAAATAATTAAAAAACTTACAAATGCACTACTCGCCCCTACGATTTTTGAAAGTTTCCCTTGATGTTTCATAATCAAATCCTGATGTCCTTATCATGGGACCACCTTGGACATATCTTCATTTCAACAAAAAAAAAAAAATTGGTTGCCTGTAAGGTCGGTTTACGGGCGAAAGTTTTACGTGACAACGACTTTGAGTGGTAAAATAATTTTAATGTGAATATTCATTCGACAAACTGACGAGCTGTTTTCGAGAATTCTGACTAAAATTGGAGATGGACTTAAACTTCCACATCATGTTTGCCTAGTAACTCCGAAGAAGTTTCTTCTTTTTTTTATGCACTTGCGTGCCTTTCACTTTTTATTTATGTCTGTCTCTCTCGCTCTTAGGCGGGCTAACTGTGCCCGAGTGGAAGGGACGCGTGCCTCTCACTCGCTCTCATTGTGAGCGCATAACGTGAGCGGGGAGCGTAACGCAGTTTCTTGAAGTGTCACCCGGCAAATCAATTTATAAGACGTTGTCACGTCAAAAAGAATTATAAAAAATCGGTTCCTAAACGATGAAGTTATCCCTGAACAAACATAAAAAAAATGTACGACGTTATTTGTTCATTATAAGAAACCTAAATAAAAATTTCTAAAGTTTCTTCAATCTTCAGTATAAGCAACTGAATCGATTCCAATCATTTATACACCATGCTATATTTTTTCGCACTTTCATTTAGGAATTGTTACAGTGTGGTTACCGAGCGCACAACACAGCTGGCGCGTAGATCACAGTGAGACAGGACGCTGACCATATTTTTGTTGAGACAACCAGATATGATAACAAGCTCATAGCTATTTGATTTGTCATGATATCTTTTTGAAATTTTGACAGCCTCCGTGGCATAGCGGTAGCGGACGCGGCCGCTGCGCAAGGTGGCGCGGGTTCGATCCTCGCACAGTGCAAATATTTGTATGCATGAATATGAATATTTGCACTGGTCTGGTCGTGCCTCGGAAAGCACGTTAAGCCGTTGGTCCCGGTTGCCATACGAATATCTAGTGGCAGTCGTTACGGGTTGTTGGAGCCCTCAAAAGTCCAACAATTGGTCTAACTTCAATGCTTCGATGTCGCCTTGGGGTTGTGGAGGTTAGACGGCAGTCGCTTCACGGAAAATGTCGAAGTTTAGCCATATCAGCAGTTGGACTGGTAAAGCGGACCCCAGACTCCAAAGCTGTAAAGGCTTGGGATGCGACTGGGATTAACACTGGGATGATGATGATGATGATCTTTTTGAAATTTTGCACATAGATAGATTTAGATAGATTCTTTACTTAAAAATACTGGACACGTATTTCGGTTTTCGCATATCCAAAAAATAATGTTGTATACGATCGAATTTAGTAGCCCCCTCCATTTAGTAGCCCCCTCTATTTAGTAGCCCCCTCCATTTAGTAGCCCCCTCCATTTTGTAGCCCCTCCATTTTGTAGCCCCCTCCATTTTGATTCGATTATAAACACCGACAACCGGTGATTCAAAATACAAAAATATTGCTTGCTAGCAGTTGTCAATAAGTGTTTATATTTTACTGCAACTACGCCCTGCGGTTTCTCGCTAAAAAATTGAAAATCGAAAATCATCATCATCATCATTTCAGCCGAAAGACGTCCACTGCTGGACATAGGCCTCTCCCAAGGGTCTACACAACGGTTTACCGCGACCTTCACCAGGTCGTCGGTCCAACTTGTCGGGGGCCTACTCACGCTGCGTTTTCCGGTGCGTGGTCGCCACTCCAGAACCCGTCGGCCCCATCGGGCATCGATCCTACGGCCAATGTGCCCGGCCTACTGCCACTTTAGTGTTGCAGTTCTTCGGGCTATGTCGGTTACTCACGTTCTTCTGCGGATCTCCTCATTCCTGGTTTGATCACGCAGTGAATCCTCAAGCATAGCCCTCTCCATTGAAAATAGAAAATGCTAAGTGAAAATAACGTGCTTATTTTCAGTTACTATTTTTTTTTTCATGTCACGAGCACCAATATCACAACCATCGACACCTGACAACTTTCAATTGCAATTTTTTCGCGAAATAACGTATGCAACGTTGAATTACGACACAATGAATAAACCTTTGTGTTTGAAAATGTTATGTTCATAACAATATAAAATTTCATTTAAAAATAAAGAAGTAAATGGCTTTTGAATAAATTATATTGTAATACATGCACGATACCGGCATGATGTCTGGTGAAGCCGTACGACGTACGTAGGACGGGTCTGAACAGTTGTGTTGCGATGTACGATGCCAGGTACGATGCGCCAAATATTGTTGTATCGGGAGTTTGGTCGTGGATGGCCTCCAGATCAATATCTCCTTCTGGCGCAGCATCTTTGGTCCTGTTGTTGGGTCACCTCGCTCAACTGCCCTCTTCCTTCATATTCCTTCAGGTTTTTTTTTTTTAGTGACCGGGTTCTTAATACACTCTTCATCATCATCCCAGCGTTAATCCCAGTCTTATCCGCAGTCTTTTCAGCTTTGGAGTCTGGGGTCCGCTTTACCAGTCCAACTGCTGATATGGCTAAACTTCGACATTTTCCGTGAAGCGACTGCCGTCTGACCTCCACAACCCGAAGGCGACATCGAAGCATTGTAGTTAGACCAATTGTTGGATTTTTGAGGGCTCCAACAACCCGTAACGACTGCCACTAGATGTTCGTATGGCAACCGGGACCAACGGTTTAACGTGCTTTCCGAGGCACGACCAGACCAGTGCAAATATTCATATTCATGCATACAAATACTTGCACTGTGCGGGGATCGAACCCGCGCCACCTTGCGCAGCGGCCGCGTCCGCTACCGCTACGCCACGGAGGCTGTCACCTTTTCTTAATAGACTGACGCGCTTTATTATCAACGATTGCATCACTGCTTATCATCAGGCGGGATTGCGGCCAAGCACTAGTTTATAATTATTTTTAATAAAATACATACGTTTGCTTGTGACTGTACCTAGACTTAGGACACGTGTTATTTATGAAGATTTCCTAGAAATTCTCAAAGAAGAAACTCTCGTGACTATGCGATTAATTAAACCGTTACTCAATCAAAGTACATATTTCCCATCATCTCCGCTAACTTCAATTCAATTCAATCTTCAATTAATGCACCATATAATTCTCAGAATTGTTACAGAACGTGGGCACAGCCACATTCATGAACTAATAAACTGCAGGGAAATTTCGTAACACACTGTCAGTAGCAATGGGTTTGATTTTGTCAGTTCAATAGCATCCATTGCGTTATTTAGGTACTTTGTTGAGCAGACATATTTTTCGAATATATAGAGCAATGAATGAGCAATATACTTCAAAATGATTTCGATTATTAAAGTGTGTTACCACCACCAGTAAATTAGTCCATTTTTTTAAATATCGCAGCATAGTGGCCACATCATGACTTTGCCTGAAACCTCCCTCGTAGACGGTTCACTTGGCCGTCTTTTTCAACTGTCATTGGCGATATCCGCCATTATTGTGAAATAAAATTTTCAAAAAATTTCTTTAATTATTATTACACGTGTTATTGGCAAAATTGTGGTATCTATTCCACAGAGACCGAGTTGAGTTGAACATGATGACGTCAGACGACTCTTGTCAAAAACAAAACAGGCGTGAGTAATTTTTTTTTTTTAAATGAAGTTTCTAGAATCTAATTCTAGAAGCTCCGACACGCTCTCCTTGACCGGGCGGGAACTGTACCAAAATGGTTCCCGTTATAAAGTCGATTTGCTAACTGGACCACACTTAGTAATCCAACCAAGGCACAATATAGCGAAGGTTATATTGAAATTTTATTAAAGTTTTAAATATGACATTATTACAAGTTAAGCAAACTTTAACTATAGTTTAATGGCAATTAAGTTGATTTCAGAGTGACGACCATTTTTGAGTAACTTCTAAAAGCGTAAAGTTTAACGGTAAACTGAGCTTTATTCTGTAGGAATTAAAAGTTATTTTCCCATCAATTCATACTTAATTTTTTAAGTTAATAGTAAAAAATATGTAGGTCAAGGTGTTTATTTACATTAATACATAAAAGCGCGCATCGCTTCGTGAGATAAAATTAAGTACCTACTAAAAGCGACCGCATGGATTCATTATTTTAATTTTTAACGAAAGCATTATTTTTCTTTTGATAAATATCTTCGTAAAACAAAGATTGCGTAACACGACATTTATTATTCGTTCCTGGCCGGAAAACCAGCCAAGCTAAAGTCAGATTCCGGCACCATGTGTTCCGTACCATACTTGCTACTCCCCGCGGTTTCACTCGCATAAGTTTAAATCCCATGAGAATATTTGGATAAAGCGTATCCTACATGCTAATCCCGGTTATGAAAGACCTGTGTGCCATATTTAATCCAAATCCGTTCAGAAGTTTATGCGGGAAAGAGTAACAAACATTCATCCATCCATACTACAAACTTTCACATCTATACTAATATATAAAGCTGAAGAGTTTGTTTGTTTGTGCGCGCTAATCTCAGGAACTACTGGTCCGATTTGAAAAATTCTTGCGTTGGATAGCCCATTAATCCAGGAAGGCTTTAGGCTATATAACATTACGCTGCGACCAATAGCCGAGCATAACTAACTCCACGCGAACGAAGTCGCTGGCGGCCGCTAGTCTATAATATTAGCAGGTTATAATATAGTATTTAAAAAACAACTTTTCTTAGTATCTGCTATTATAGCGGCAACCGAAATACTTCATATGTGAACATTTCAACGGTTTAGATATGCTAGTCCGTTAAAATAATCCAACCAAAACAGAACCGCATCGCAACCAAACCAAAACTTTAGTTCTGATTCGTATCACGCTATCCTTTTGACAGATGGTTTAACCATAACTGGGTCACAATTGGAACGTAACCGCTGTCAAAATATAAAGTTAAAACAAAGCTAACTTTTCTGTGTCATTTGTCAAACTTGCGTCTAAACGATTGGATTTGCTTACAATGAGAGATGCGATTTATTTGAAATACTTCTATTTAAAATGCAAATACAAAATGCAAAATAGCTATTTTGTATTTAAATGCTTTTTAGTAAAAAGCATTTTGTATTTTATTTGAAATACCTTTCGAGATATATTTTGTATTTTTAATATTCATTTCAAATACAAAACGCAAAACTATTTGGTATTTTGCATTTGAAATAGTAAATCTGAAAAGTATTTTGCATTTTGTATTTAAATGCTTTTTTAAAACCATTTTGTACATCTCTGCTTACAATTTATTTAGTGTTAATTATTATATCTGACGGAATGTATCACTCATACATTGATTTTACTTCAGTCGAATTTGAAACCTTACCGAGATACGAAATGGGATCGAAACTAACCCAAAACTTTAACTGGATTAGTTACGAAGAAGAGTTTAACTTCTATTGTTTCATTTAGCGCGATAGCCCCCAGCTTCTAATAGCATATGACTTCATTTAAACAGGATTAAACCGTTGAATTGAAGTTTATTTAAAGTATGATGTTTATATCAACAGATAATTTCTTTTGTAGAATAAATTTGACGGCTGAAAAGGTGGTGCAATGGAAGAACTATCAAGATTTTACGTCTTTTTGTTTGGTTTTGTTTTGGATGGAAAATCATTAAATAACCTCTCCCGCTCTGGGAGACAAACAATAGCGAAAAAGGCACGAAAAAGACAATAGCGTCTTAGTAATAATAGTAGCCACTTTTTACATTTTAAAAATGGCAGCCTATGAGCGCTGTTGGGAAAGTTCAGAATAAGTCATTAAGAATGGTCACTCAAGAGGCGAAAATATAACTTTGTTTGATCACTATTTGCCTATTTACCATTTAAATTCTTTCCAAAAATGTTCCGTTACCTTTAAAGTTCTACAAGTTGAAATGAAAAAGGAACTCTAAAACGAAAAAAGCAACGTAATAAAATCATATAGGTACCTTCGTAAAAAATCTTTTAAATTGATGAGATTTTAAAACGTTCTTTTCGAGAGAAAATCTGGTATTATGCTAAGAAAGCATTTGCCTTCGTTGGAAAGATGTATTGAGAAGTTTATTGTGCATCTTCTTCCCAACAAAAGCACTAGGACACTTTCTAGTGCTTTTGTTCCTCCTAGCCGTTGTGCTTTTGTTTTCTTTATCATTGTAATGGGCGGGCGTTCTGGAGGACTGTCTTATGTAATTTCGGCGTTCGAAAGGTACTGATTCTTAGTCTAATTTGTATAAATAATTTTTAATTTTGGATCCTAAACCTGAAAAAATTAAGAAAAAATTGACTTAGTTTTACAAACCACTAAGTACCCGCTTTGAAATGTCATGTTTTCTTATACCTACTTGAGTATTATTTATTGAACATAAATACAAATTTTTTTTTCATCACGTCTCATTTTTCTTCCAAATTATATTAAAAGTAAAAGGCCAAAACATATTTCCAAGAAACCTAATAAAAATCAACCAGAATTTTTAACATTAAGAAAGTTTAATTTTTCGGGGTGGCCTAGTGGTTAAAACACCAGCCTCTCAAGTATGAGTGTGCGGGTTCAATTCCGGGTCAGGCAAGTACCAGTATAACTTTTCTGAAGTTATATATACTTTCTTCTAAGTATGTCTTAGACACCAATGACTGATTACAAGGTGAAAGAAAACATCTTGAGGAAACCGACTTTAAGTCTGAAATCGCCAACCCGCATTGAGCAAGCGTGGTGATTACGCTCAATCCTTCTCTGTATGAGACCACCTGTGCCCAGCAGTGGAACGATAGATAAAAAGGTTGATGATGATGATGATTTGGGCAAAATAAAACTCAAAAATAAAAATCTGATATATAAAATTCTCTTGTCACAGTGTTTGTCCTCAAACTCCTCCAAAACGGCTGAACTTATTTTATTGAAAATCCGTATACACATTCTTTAGCTTATTATTTATTTTTTATATTACTAATACTTACGCGGGTGAAACCACTGGGCGCAACTAGTATCTTATTTTTTTTTTTTGTACAAAATATCGTAACACTTAAACTTTCTTTTGTGTTCTTAATAATCTTCTCGTTTTTAACGGTAAGAGTATACACCTAGTACAGTTGTGTTGTGTCCCAACGACTTTGAAATCGTTCTTCAAGCTTCTTTACATCCTATTTAAACCTCTTATCCTGCTCATCATTGATAAGGAGAATGAAGAAATTGAATTTTCAATGAAAAACAACAAAAGAGCTTTAGTATCTTCGGTTTATCTTATTTAATAGCACATCGAAAATAGAGTAATACGCACTTCTCACTTTTTCGGAATTATTATTTCGTTTGTGATTTCAAACATATACCTACTGTCCGCAAATGTAGCAAAACTTATTTGGAGCATTTCAGCTGTTACGACGACCACTAAGTCCAGTTCTAAATTATACAGAGTGGAGCAGACAATCCGACAATAAATTAAACATCGTGTACCTCAACACATTCTCAGTCTACCCATAAAAAATATATAAATATATTCATTAGTTTAGTCACAGGAAATTATTTTTCATTTTTCACATTTTTTACATGATGTACATGTTGATAAGGAAGCGCTTAGAGCGCAATAATAATGGCGCGAAAAAGCAAGTCGATACAGGAACGCGCTGTCACCCGTTGATCGGAGGTCATTGAACCAATATTTTAAAGGATGTTCTATTCCGTTTGCAATTTTATGCGATTTAGTTTGTTTGAAATTTTCATTTTTTTTATTTTTGATGCTAGGTTTTTTTCTATGGTTCAGGATTATTCCTATGAACCAGCATGGTCTGTGTTTTCATTTATTGTCGTATTGTCAGCACCACTCAGAGATGTAAACGCTATCGAATAGAATCGATTAACTACTAAAAGAAACAAAATAATAAAATAGTGCAATAAATCGAGAACAATAACTGTGTTTATGCCTAAAGTGAGATTAGTATGCATAGGTAATAATTGACATGTACCTCTAAAACTAGACGTGATAGATACCACATATGTTTAGAACATTTAATCTATGATTTACTATACAGTAATCTAATATACCTATATTCTATAGACTATACCTATTCATTCCAGCTAACAGTTAAGTTGATACTAAAGTCGTGTAACACGGTGTAATCATTGAACATAATTATACAATATGTAAAGAAAACCCTGTCCGACCCATAAGGATAATAAAGGTTAGGTAAACACTTGACCAAATATAATATAAAATTTTACATAATCATCATAGTAACAATACTAATGAATTTTGAAATAATCCTTTTTTCCCGGGAATTAATTCAAATTTCCCCGAAATTTGGTAATTTTTAAAACAGTGACAACACCGGTATTATTATAAGCGAATAGCGACGCGACCACGTCACAGGTGCCGCGTGCCCTGCCCCCCGCCCCCCACCCTGCGCCCGTGGAAGGGGTTGCATAACGCACATGTATTAAGTTACCTCTTTTTGCGAAATAATATTTATTTTTTTAGGGGGATTTTTTTTTTTAAGTTTAGTCTTTGTGGGCATTAGTAGAATCAGTTATCGATACCTAACAATACCTTAACGGATCGGACAGGGTTTTCTTTACATATTGTATAGGTACACAATGAGGTAACTGGTACATTCATCGATGTGAAATGATTTGGATTCATACAGCCTTTCGGTGTTCTATAGGATGCATTCTGGTGAGTGTGAGAGGGAATTGCATGATTTAATTCCCCCATCTCCGTTCCACCATCGGACGACCCGTCGCACGGCGAGTTTCCACCCTTACGTTGTTAACACTACTACGATCCAGACGAAGCGTTTCACCTCCTCCTTTATACCGCGTACATCAAGGGACTGGAACAACTTGCCGGCGGCGGTGTTTCCGTCAGACTACAATTTGAGTGTCTTCAAGGCTAGAGTGAATAGGCTTTTAATAAACTCACGCTTTACCATCAACGATTGCGTCACTGCTTACCATCAGGCGGGATTGCGGTCAAGCGCTAGTTTATAATTTAATTAAAAAATAATAATAATATGATAAAGCTTTCGCCTTTAACATATTAGTGTGATTTTCTAATTCATTTTTGTGTAATTCGTGAATATGTGTGGGTACACACACACAAGCAAAATATGGTGCATGAAGAAGTAACGAACATTCAAATAAACCCATGTTTGTATACAGGGTGTATCTGACATCGTAACGCAAACTTCGCGAAAAGCTATACCGCATGCCACTAATAAAATTATGATAGTCATTTATGTCGTTAATAAACGGTTACAGAATTAACAGTGTTTATAAAAAAGTGTCGGCTCGGCCTTTGAACGTTGCAAGCGTGCCGCCGTGCGGGTTTGTAGGTATGACGTTGATACCTGATGTGAACTCTATTAAATCAGCTGATAAGACAGTTTTTCAAGTTTTGTTTTCATTGCGCTTTTTTGTGTAATTGGAGAATTAATTAATTTTTACTTTAAAATCTTATTGGGTTATAAAAGTATACCAATTATGAAGAACGGTGTAAACTGAAAAAAGCTACATGCATATTTTTTTAGATCATGAAAAAGCCGACGAAGAATTCCACCACTGGGGGGTTCAGAATCATGTACTGGATCCATGGTACTTGTTTGTGCGTCGATGTCAGATACACCCTTTATTTGTTACTAATTCGCGCAAAAACTTCCGAATGAAACTGCACCCTTTACTATCAATCTAAATAATTTTGAAAAATACACAGCATTGCTCCATATGTTCTAAAAATGTATTTGTTCAACAACGTAAATAACGCAATGAATGTTGTTGAATTGCCAAAAACCCATTAGGTACTACTGATAGTGTGTTACGCAATCACCCTACTGAATGAAATTTGACATACAGACAATTTATAGCTAGGATTAATACAGATACTTTTTTACTTCATCCATCTTTGACAGCCTCCGTGGCGTAGCGGTAGCGGACGCGGCCGCTGCGCAAGGTGGCGCGGGTTCGATCCCCGCACAGTGCAAGTATTTGTATGCATGAATATGAATATTTGCACTGGTCTGGTCGTGCCTCGGAAAGCACGTTAAGCCGTTGGTCCCGGTTGCCATACGAACATCTCGTGGCAGTCGTTACTGGTTGTTGGAGCCCTCTAAAGTCTAACAATTGTTGTAACTGCAATGCTTCGATGTCGCCTTCGGGTTGTGGAGGTCAGACGGCAGTCGTTTCACGGAAAATGTCGAAGTTTAGCCATATCAGCAGTTGGACTGGTAAAGCGGACCCCAGACTCCAAAGCTGATAAAGCTTCGGATGCCACTGGGATTAACGCTAGGATGATGATGATGACTTTTTTACTTCATCCCGATATTCCCATGGAATCACAACATAAACGAGGAAAACCATAGGTCAACATTGATGTGGTGGCATTTGTACACCTAGTGGTATGCCAGATAAATCATGGACACATTCAAGATTTTCCGCATTTTGCTCGTAATCCCCAATTAACGTTAAGGTAGATTAGATAGGTAATGGTCAAGGGATTGTTGAGAGCCTCCAAAAGCTCTAATAGCCTATTTATCACAGGAGTTTACCACAATAGCTTTGTTTAGCACATTTTCTGACGCATAAATATATCGGAAATGATTTAGGGGTTGATATTAAGCGTAGTGTGAGGAAATTGAGGATAAACAGTGGTTTTATTCGGTAAAATACAGGACAATTTCCATAAAAGTAACATATAAGAGATGGTTAGCGCAGTGGTTAAGCGATTGACTACTGCGCTGCATGTCGCGGGTTCGATTCCCGCATGGAACAAATATCGCTCACCTAGCAATACATATCTGCAAAAAATATGAAACTGAATTTATTTCATATCCTGATATTTATTTAATACGTGTATACTAGTACCTAGAACCCGTTGATCACTGCGTTTGGTTACTAGTATAGTCATGTCAGCCTCTCAAGTATGAATAAGCGGGTTCGATTCCAGGTCGTACCAATGTAACTTTTCTAAATTATGTGTAGGTACTTTCTAAGTATATCTGGACACCAATGACTAATTACAATGTGAAGGAAAACATCTTGAGGAAACCTTCACCAACCCGCATTGAGTAAGTGTGGTGATTACGCTCAATCCTTCTTTGTATGAGACCTGTGCCCAGCAGTGGGACGATAATCGTCAAAAGTCATGAATCGGTAAATAACGTAAAAATAACTCATAAATTAATTCCAAACATTTATAAGATCTTTGATTGTGCCTGTAAAATATGAAAACGTAGATGTGCCGATATGTTACTAGATGAATGATATTTTTATGACCTACAAGTAAAGTAATACAGGCATTGGCGCCGATATACCTACAATATGTTAAGAAAACCCTGTCCGACCCGTAAGGATAATAAAGGTTAGGTAAACACATGGCCAAATAAAATATGAAATTTTACATAATCATCATAGTAACATTACCAGTGAATTTTGAAATAACCTCTTTTTCCCGCCAATTAATTCCAACTTCCCCAAAATTTGGTAATTTTTAAAAAGTGACAACATTATTTTTGACGGTATAATTCTGAGCGAATAGCGATGCGGCCGCGTGCCGCGTGCCCTGCCCCTCTTCGCCCGCGCCTGTTGGCATACTGCACATGTTTTAAGTTACATCTTTTTGCGATATAATATTTAATTTTTTAGGGGGATTTTTTTATAAAGTTTAGCTCGGCTTTGTAGGCATTAGTAGAATCAGTTATCGCTACCTAACAATACCTTCACGGATCGGACAGGGTTTTCTTTACATATTGTATAGATAGGTCAGTGATATTTGTATGAAGTACAAGAAATGTATGTCATGTGTTCTTTAAATGAACAGACAGCAGTGCTTTTTGGGGAGTTTGTTCCACCACTTCTTCTTCCCAGCGAAAGCACTATGAAATGGCGAAGGGCGGCCGTTTTGGAGGACTGTCTTAAGTAATATTGACGTTCGAAAGTGCTAATTCTCTGCCTAATTTTAATAAAAGATTTTTGATTTTGAGTAGCTGTTCCAGGTTTGACTGTTTGTGTATGTCGCTATAAATATTTGAGGAGAAATTTATAGTATGGGGCAATGTTTATTAAAAAAAAAAGTGTGTGTGTCAGCTCCGACGCACGACTGGAGTTTACTCCTTAAGTACGAAAAAAAGAAAATTAAAAAAATAAATAAAAAAAAAATATTATTATTTTAAAAATTATTTATAAAATAAATCATAAAAAATTAAAAAAAATATAAAGGCATATTTATGAAAATTTTAACCAATTTTAAGAAAGTTGATAATAAAAAAATATAGTTGTAAAAAGACAATTATGCCACTTTTTTAGATTAGAAAGTTGCGCACTAAAATAGTAACGCTTAAAATTCGGTACTCGTTAGTAGGTTTTACCCCTCGGATTTTTCTCATACCGGGCGCCTTATATATGAAAATCGATTCCTAAGGAGTAAACTCCAATTAACTGTCACAGGACGCTAAGTGATGCCATCAAACGAATGAATAGCGTCTACTTAAATGTCCATTAACACGTCAACTTGCTAATTAATAGCGGTTAATTTTTGAACATTACTGAAATTTTCGACGTTAAAGCGACTTACAAGATGTGGGTCGTAGGTAGGGTTGCCAACTATAATGTTTTGAACAGAATTATACTGTTTTTCACTAAATTATACTTTTTACTGTTGAACAAAAATAATGTATAAAAATACTGTTTTTCTATATCCATACTAATATTATAAATGCGAAAGTAACTCTGTCTGTTACGCTTTCCCGCTTAAACCTCTCAACCGATTTTGATGAAATTTGGCACAGACAATCTTTAGACCCGGAGAAAGAACATAGGCTACCTTTTATCCCGGAAAAAAATGATTTTCCCGAGGGAAATCTAAAAAGCGCGATATAAACGAACTCCTCGCGGGTGAAGCCGCGGGCGGAAAGCTAGTAACATATAAAGCTGAAGAGTTTGTTTGTTCGCGCTAATCTCGGGAACTACTGGTCCGATTTAAAAAATTCTTTTTGCGTTGAATAGCCCAGGAAGGCTTTAGGCTACATAACATCACGCTGCGACCAATAGGAGCTGAACATAACTAATTCCACGCGAACGAAGTCGCTGGCGGCCGCTAGTGTGATATGCTTATACGAAATATTCAAAAACGATTTACCTAAGTTTAGTAAGTTGTGCGAGGAGTTCCAAAAAATTGTAATGTTATGTACATATTCAGATATACTTACACTTATTATTTATACTCATATTCATACTTATATATATGTATCATTGCATTTCCACGGTCCATAATATGCTTTCCATTATTATGAGGCTCTGTTTTGATCATATTCCACTACACCAGGACTCATTTTTCTGTTTACAGACTCAGTCCTCAACTTTACGCCTAAGTTTCGGCGACTTATTGACCCCTTAGTGTAGGAAGCCGTACCTATGCAGGACTGTATCACTTTTTCATATCAAACACTGCACTTTTTAATTTAATACCATTTATATTTACATTGTTACAGAACATTTTCATTATTTTGACATTTTTGACAACATTGTTGATGATGTATCTATGACAACCTTCTCATCAAAATTCTTGTTGGTCTGCTATTTTTATTTTATAATTGTTATTCGAACTCTTTTATGGTAAAATTATTTATCGTTCCTCGTCCATATTTTCGAATATTTTAAATTTCGACCTCCAACCGTTCTCCGAGGTTTCTTTAGAAATCATCGCAGAGCAGTGGTCAGTCGAGCTCTGGCTTCCAAACAAGCCTCTTAAAAGTAGGTCTCCAGTAAACGTTGCCTCGAGAGCCCTTCTAGGGTTTTTCCTGCTGTGCCAGTCTCTATATCACTGGTGCGCCTGGAGCTGCCTGGCCCTTTGCCGCCGGAGCCTTCGACTGCTGCCGGCCTTGTGACGCCGGGGCAGTCCCTCTTCCGTAGCTGCCGCCGGTCCACCAGGGCCGCTCCTCTGTACCTGCCGCCGGTCCACCAGGGCCGTTCTTCCGTTGCTGCCGCCGGTCCACCAGGGCCGCTCCTCCGTAGCTGCCGCCGGTCCACCAGGGCCGCTCCTCTGCAGCTGCCGCCGGTCCACCAGGGCCGCTCCTCCGTTGCTGCCGCCGGTCCACCAGGGCCGCTCCTCTGCAGCTGCCGCCGGTCCACCAGGGCCGCTCCTCTGCAGCTGCCGCCGGTCCACCAGGGCCGCTCGTCCGGTGCTGTCGCCGGTCCACCAGGGCCGCTCGTCCGTTGCTGTCGCCGGTCCACCAGGGCCGCTCGTCCGTTGCTGTCGCCGGTCCACCAGGGCCGCTCGTCCGTTGCCGTCGCCGGTCCACCAGGGCCGCTCGTCTGTTGCTGTCGCCGGTCCGCCAGGGCCGCTCGTCTGTTGCTGTCGCCGGTCCGCCAGGGCCGCTCCTCCGTAGCTGCCGCCGGTCCACCAGGGGCCGCCCTTCACCATCACCCATCAATCATTCATCGACATTATTCATTTTTATACTTCCATCTTGTCTTTTCTGTATACTTAATAAATACTGTCTCCCTCTAAAGTCTTTTTCTTGTCGTTATACGACAGTTTGGCGCCCAACGAAAATTTCCTGCACCCCCTTAATTTCCTAAATTCAAAAGAAACACTTCGTCTAGTGTCGTACATTCTCAGCTCTTTGGTTAAATATTTTGGCTATTCTATCCCTTTCATTTTCTCTTAACACACACATAACTCATTCACTCATTTATACTTACTACACCTAACTTAATTTTCTTTTTTTCCCTAACAGGAAAACAAGGTATACTTTTACATACTTAACTATCTTTTTCTAACTTACACTTAAATATGTCTCGTCCAATCAAATTTGAACTCTTAAATAAAAACGAGCTCGAATATGAGGTTACAATTAGACTGGAGGAACCAGCAAAGACAGTTATATTGTTAAAGAAGCAGATACTTCTGCTAGCTCCTACTACACCATCGGAAGATATTTTAACTTCTCCCATTCCTATAGAGGAGGAGTTAGCTCAGATAGATAGTACTCTGAATTATTTAAATATTAAAATAGATAATCTATTACAGGGTAATACCAAATACCATCGCTTAATAGAATCTTTTATTAATCATTTATTTTACAGGTTGGAACGTATAGACACAGACTTGAACCCTGACTATAAACTTAATCTAGACACTTTAAAATCAAAATTTGAGACACTTGAAGGAAGTTTCAAGATTTATTGTTCAAATCTAAACTCTATGAATTCTCATTCATATATCACTGCTCCCTCTACCCCTCCTATTCATACTCCTCTCGCCACTCCCTCTCCTCCTCCTATTTCTCCTCGTCTCACTGCTCCCTCTACTCCACCTATTTACCCTCCTTCCACAGCTCCTCTTTCCTCTCCTATTTTAACTTCTCCAAATCATAATTTATTCAAAGATCTGAAACGATATACGTTTAATGGAAAATCTTGCCCTAGATCGTTTTTACAAAAACTTGACGAATATTGTCTTGTGCGGAATATACCCAAAAATTTGTTAATTACACAGGCTTATGATATTTTTATAGACAGTGCCCTACATTGGTTTAGATTTAAAATAAATCAAGATCCAGACCTAACATGGGATGAAATTTCTTTGTCTCTAATTAAAGATTTTGGCGGTTTTGACTATGATTTTAAATTATTGGAGGCCATCAAAAGTCGTACCCAAGGTCGTGATGAACCAATCATAATTTATATCTCAATTATGTCGGGAATGTTCTCTCGTCTGGCTAAAAAATTGTCTGAAACGGAACAGTTAGAAATCATTCTAAGAAATATAAGACCATGTTACTCAGTATTCGTGGCACTAAAAGATATTAACTCTATTGATGCACTCTTGGCTACATGCCAAAATTATGAAAAAATCTTAGATCGAGATAAACAATTTAAAGAACCAAATAACCAACAAAATCCCCTTATTTCAGAATTTGCTTATAAACAAATTCATCCAACTTCTTCGGAATTTTCTACTTCTGACCCAAAACCTCCTTCATACACAAATAGATTTTACAAAAACCTTCCCAAACAAGTAAACAGTCTAAAACAAGCTAACTCACAAGAAAATTCATTTTGCGTTCGTTGTCGTATGCATGGTCATACCTTAAATACTTGTACTCAACGTCACTTTCTAATTTGTTTTAAATGTGGTCTTAAAGGTTTTAAAACCCCAGACTGTCCTAATTGTTCACCTAAACCTAACTCTAGTTCAAAAAACTAACGACTGACTTGAAAAGTAAAACAAACTTTGATGCCAACGATTGGAACGATTGGATTAAAACTCTTAAGAATTTCTTTTCATGCTATAAAATCTCTTCAACTCTATACTCTAATGAAAATGATTTTAAACGACCTTTTGTTAACATCAAAGTTTACAATTTATCTTTGACTGGATTACTTGACTCTGGTAGTTCAATCACTATTCTTGGTAATAACTCTCACTTAGAATTTCTTAAACTAGGCTGTAAACTTTTCAAGTCAGATAAAATTACTATTTCTACAGCCAATAACCAGAAAATTAATTCTGTAGGTCATTGTTACCTTCCTATTTACTTTAACAAACAGACCCACTTGATTAAGGCTTATATTTTTCCTGATATTTCACCGTCTTTAATATTAGGAATAGACTTTTGGAAAAAATTTAATCTTCTACCGAATATTCTCTCATCAACTGGTCTTTCAGAACTGGAGTGCTCAACCATCGAGACAATGAATGTCAAAGTATTACCTTATGATCATTTAACTGCAAATCAGAAGAATATTGCTGATGGTATCATCCAACGCTTCAAGACTATCTCATTCGAAGAAAAGGGTGTTCTGGGGAACACTAATCTCATCACTCACAAGATCGATACCGGAGATTCGCTACCCATCAAACAAAGATGTTACAGACTGTCTCCTGAAAAACAAAAGGCATTGATTACTGAAGTTGATAAAATGTTGAAATGGAACGTTATTGAACAATGTGAAAGCTCTTGGTTATCTCCAGTAATAATTACTCCAAAGAAGAACGGTGAATGGCGTTTTTGCGTAGATAGCAGGAAGCTTAACGCAATTACAAAACGTGATGCTTATAGTCTGCCACTTATAAGTGAAATTTTGGACAACCTCAGAAATGCTAAATACCTGTCAAGTATAGACATTGCGAAAGCCTTCTGGGAGATTCCTCTGAACCCTGCTGATAAGGACAAGACTGCTTTTTATGTACCTGGAAGAGGCATGTTCAGATTTAAAGTGATGCCCTTCGGACTCACCAATTCACCAGCTACTCAACAAAGATTAATGGACATGCTGTTCACTCCAGAATTTGAAAATAAAGTGTTCTGCTACTTAGACGATATTGTCATAATTAGCGAAACTTTTGAGGAACATATATCACTGCTCCTGAAAGTTCACGAAAAACTTTCCTTCGCTAAATTAACTATTAACTTTGAGAAAAGCCAATTCTTCAGAAAAGAGTTAAAATATCTTGGCTTCGTAGTGGATGAACATGGCTTACGTGCTGATCCTGATAAAATCAAGGCTATTGTGGACTACCCAATTCCTACCTGCAGAAAAGAAGTTCGTAGATTCATTGGCACCTGCAGCTGGTTTCGAAGATTTATTCCAAATTTCGGCACTATTGCTACGCCACTCAACAAACTAACCTGCTCCGGGAAAAATGCTCCGAAATTCGGATGGAATACAGAAGCGGATGCAGCCTTTCAGAAGCTTAAGGATGCTTTAATAACTACTCCTGTTCTGGCCTGTCCAAACTTCGACCTTCCTTTTTCAGTTCATTGTGATGCATCTAACTACGGTACTGGCGCAATGCTCACTTAACATCAGGAAGGCAAAGAAGTTGTGATTGCCTATATGAGCAAAGCTTTCAACAAGAACCAACAGAACTACTCAACTACGGAAAGAGAAACACTTGCCGTGATAACTGCTTTAGAACACTGGCGTTGCTATCTCGATAATGGGAAGGAATTCACAATCTACACCGACCACGCTGCACTCAAATGGTTTCAGAATTTATCCAATCCTTCAGGAAGACTTGCACGTTGGACTTTACGCTTATCTTGCTTCAACTTCGTTCTAAAACATAAGAAAGGAAAAGATAATGTAGTACCGGACCTTCTATCAAGAGCCAAGTCACAAGAACTCCCTGAAATACAAGAAAATAGTAATATACCACAAGGTGTACATCCTATTTCTATGAATGATACTACTAGAGAACTGGAACAATACAATAAAATATTTCTGGGCTGTTCGAATAATCCTGATTCTTACCCAAATTATACGATAAGAGAGAATAAACTCTATCGTTGTATTCACACGCCTGACCGCCTGAACGACGACTTCATTTGGAAAGAAGTTCCATTACCTCAAGAAAGACGTTTAATAATTGAAACAAATCATGGCTCTAGTCAAGAACCTCACCTAGGAATTTTTAAAACATATAAAAAAATATCTTTACTATACTATTGGCCTGGCATGTTTAGAGACATTGCTAGGATAATTTCTAACTGTGAAACCTGTCTTGCTTATAAACATCCTAATCATTCTCCATATGGCCTAATGGGCAAACCTAAGATTTGCTCTAGACCTTTTCAAACTATATCTCTAGACTTAATGGGTCCACTTCCTATGACTAGAAAACGTAATAGGTTCATTTTAGTAATTAATTGCATCTTTACTAAATATACTTTGATTTTCCCTCTAAAACAGGCGACTGCATCTAATATAATTAATATTATGGAAAATTCTGTTTTTCTAGTTCATGGAGTTCCACAGACTTGTATAATGGATAACGGTCCACAATTCCAGTCACGTGAATTCCACTCTTTTCTTAATAGATACAAAGTTCCTTTCATATTCCACTCGGCCTACTATTGCCCACAATTTAACCCGACTGAAAGTTATAACAAAACAATAATTACGGCTTTAGCTGCACTAGTAGAGGACGACCATAGATCCTGGGACAAACATCTTAGTAAAATTCAATTTTCTATGAACAATACTACTAACGTTGTAACGGGCTATACTCCATCCTTTCTAGTTTTTGGGAGGGAAACAATTCCTTGCGGTTCCTTTTACTCCCCGTGTCAGAACCTCGAAGAATTAATCTTTATGCCCCGTGATATTTACGCAACAAATGCTGGGTTCCTCACGTCTATATTTCACAAAGTTCAGTCTAACTTACATATAGCTTACGTTAAAAACAGCGCTCGTTATAATCTTCGGAGGTCGTTCAAAGAATTCAACGTCGGGGATACGGTTTGGCGAAAGAATCATGCATTAAGCGATGCTGGTTCATATTTCAATGCTAAACTAGCCCCTAAATTTATCAAATCCAAAATTTTAAATAAACTATCACCTTTAGTGTACATATTAGAAGACCCAGATGGTGCCATAGGTAAATGGCACATAAAAGATATAAAATGTTGAATTCTTTCTAAACAACTCTAAATTATTAATGTCAATTAAATCACCTACTAATTATTTATGTAAATATTACTTCTTTCTTTTGTTTACAGCTCCACATTCTATTTATTTTTTATATTATATATTAACATCACTCACTACACAAACATTACATTACATTTGCTCGACCCTACTCTTCAGTCTCACTCTTCTACCCTATGGAGCGGATTGCAACTCATTAAATAAGCCTATGCAGGAGCGGTTGGTTACTCTTAAAATAAGCCTAAACCAAATGCTAACTCTTTCGCTCTTCTAGGAGCTTAAATTTCTACTTTATCTAATGTTTCCTTTTTTTTCCTTCCAGTCTGGAGCGGCTGACAACTCCAAAAATAAGCCTTGTCGTCATTCTAAAACACACTTCTATGAGTGGCAGTCATCAACTGTGAACTCCACCCATGCCTGTATGAAGAAGATTGCTTGAAAGAGATAGGTGGTATGAATGGGTGAATGGAGATGGATGAATGTGTGAAGTGTTGTTTTACAGTCCCTACTTGAAACCTTATTAGAAAATTTTCTACAGTTGAAAATTTTTCCAGGGTCGGGGGGAAATGTAATGTTATGTACATATTCAGATATACTTACACTTATTATTTATACTCATATTCATACTTATATATGTATCATTCATTTCCACGGTCCATAATATGCTTTCCATTATTATGAGGCTCTGTTTTGATCATATTCCACTACACCAGGACTCATTTTTCTGTTTACAGACTCAGTCCTCAACTTTATGCCTAAGTTTCGGCGACTTATTGACCCCTTAGCGTAGGAAGCCGTACCTATGCAGGACTGTATCACTTTTTCCTATCAAACACTGCACTTTTTAATTTAATACCATTTATATTTACATTGTTACAGAACATTTTCATTATTTTGACATTTTTGACAACATTGTTGATGATGTATCTATGACAACCTTCTCATCAAAATTCTTGTTGGTCTGCTATTTTTATTTTATAATTGTTATTCGAACTCTTTTATGGTAAAATTATTTACCCTTCCTCGTCCATATTTTCGAATATTTTAAATTTCGACCTCCAACCGTTCTCCGAGGTTTCTTTAGAAATCATCGCAGAGCAGTGGTCAGTCGAGCTCTGGCTTCCAAACAAGCCTCTTAAAAGTTAGGTCTCCAGTAAACGTTGCCTCGAGAGCCCTTCTAGGGTTTTTCCTGCTGTGCCAGTCTCTATATCACTGGTGCGCCTGGAGCTGCCTGGCCCTTTGCCGCCGGAGCCTTCGACTGCTGCCGGCCTTGTGACGCCGGGGCAGTCCCTCTTCGTGTAGCTGCCGCCGGTCCACCAGGGCCGTTCTTCTGTAGCTGACGCCGGTCCACCAGGGCCGCTCCTCTGTAGCTGCCGCCGGTCTACCAGGGCCGCTCCTCTGTAGCTGCCGCCGGTCCACCAGGGCCGTTCTTCGTGTAGCTGCCGCCGGTCCACCAGGGCCGTTCTTCTGTAGCTGACGCCGGTCCACCAGGGCCGCTCCTCCGTAGCTGCCGCCGGTCCACCAGGGCCGCTCCTCTGCAGCTGCCGCCGGTCCACCAGGGCCGCTCCTCTGCAGCTGCCGCCGGTCCACCAGGGCCGCTCCTCCGTAGCTGCCGCCGGTCCACCAGGGCCGCTCCTCTGCAGCTGCCGCCGGTCCACCAGGGCCGCTCCTCTGCAGCTGCCGCCGGTCCACCAGGGCCGCTCGTCCGTTGCTGTCGCCGGTCCACCAGGGCCGCTCGTCCGTTGCTGTCGCTGGTCCACCAGGGCCGCTCGTCCGTTGCTGTCGCCGGTCCACCAGGGCCGCTCGTCCGTTGCTGTCGCCGGTCCACCAGGGCCGCTCGTCTGTTGCTGTCGCCGGTCCGCCAGGGCCGCTCGTCTGTTGCTGTCGCCGGTCCGCCAGGGCCGCTCCTCCGTAACTGCCGCCGGTCCACCAGGGGCCGCCCTTCACCATCACCCATCAATCATTCATCGACATTATTCATTTTTATACTTCCATCTTGTCTTTTCTGTATACTTAATAAATACTGTCTCCCTCTAAAGTCTTTTCTTGTCGTTATACGACAAAATATGTATGTAAAAAATTAAATAAATAAAATACTGTTCATTTTTCTAAAATACTGTTTTATTTTCTTCACAGACCTGAATATACTTTATTCCTTGTAAAAAATAAATGGCAACCCTAGTCGTAGGTTGGAACCCCACCAGGCGCTTTACTTTGTGTAAAATGTTTCATCAGCACTGCTCTCGGTACGGAAACGGTACAGGATAACATCGCGAGGAAACCGGTATGTCCTAGAGTCAAGACATGTGACATCTACCAACCTGTACTGGGAGAGGAGGCCTGTGTCCCAATAGTGGAAACATTTCTACCCTTACGTTGTTGACACCACTGCGATCCGGACGAAGCGTTTCGCTTCCTCTTTTATACCGCGTACATCGAGGGACTGGAACAATTTGCCAGCGACGGTGTTTCCGTCACATTACAATTTGAGTGTCTTCAAGGCTAGAGTGAATAGGCTCTTAATAAACTAGCGCGCTTTACCATCAATGATCGCATCACTGGTCACCATCAGGCGGGATTGCGGTCAAGCGTTAGTTTATCCATACTAATATTATAAATGCGAAAGTAACTCTGTCTGTCTGTCTGTCTGTTACGCTTTCCCGCTTAAACCTCTCAACCGATTTTGATGAAATTTGGCACAGACAATCTTTAGACCCGGAGAAAGAACCTACCCTACCTACCTTTTATCCCGGAAAAAATGATGTTCCCGAGGGAAATCTAAAAAGCGCGATATAACCGAAGTCTACGCGGGCGAAGCCGCGGTCGGAAAGCTAGTGACTTATAAAAAAAAAAAAACATTATAGGCTGATTAAAAAGGGTGTAGAAGAGACCGTCTCACTGAATTTTTTTTTTTTATTTATTTAGGACCGGTACCGCAAATCGTAATAAAAACAAGACTCTTAAATTTAGCTGATGTTTGAAAAACACCCCTTAAAAAGCACGAAATGAATTTTGAAATTAATGTAAATGTTTCGCATTTAATCATTTCATAAATCCGCGTCTTCGTTATTGTAGTCCACTTTTTACTCTCTTAATTTCTTTGCTTTGAATAAAAGTGTTTTAAAAATTCGTGTCATATTTCAATTGGATTATTACAACTCCACTTTTCTAAACATTAACCCCTGTATTTATAAGCGTTGCTTAAATTTAACTAGTGATTAGCGAATCTTTAACTTTACATTTTTGACTATTACTGTATCTCAGGAGTATATTTGGTACTACCATGTGACCTCCGCGTGTGTATACAACGTGTAACATACAGGGTATGTACTATCAGCTGTAGAAGTCCATTTCCACCTTAAAGACTACTGTCGCCTGCGCTAAACCGGCCACGCACACTACCGCATTATTTTTTTATCGCAGTCTTCGTCTTTCTTTAAAGTAATGCAAAATTTCGTTACTTCATTTGAAGTTGAGTTAGCGGCCGCATTTAACAATGGTGCTATCAAAAGCGAGCGATTGTGGGTTCGATCCTTATTATAGGCAACTCTTTTTGTTGTTTCATATAATTTAAAATTATGATAATTGATTTGTATTTTAAAGTAAAATGTTTGCAAATAATATTTAAACAAATAGGAAAATTTATTGAATATTTATCCCAAAAAAGGGTTTTATTATATGTTTTAGTTTACTATAGGGGTAATATAATAAAAAATATATAAAAATAAAACAATAAGCATATTATAATGCAATATATTATAAAGTTATATATTATTCGGTATAGATATACTTATATTAACAAATGAAACAAACGTTGAAACGGCAGCATTGTAATATTTTATATAAAAGTAATCCTTGACAAACTTATGATATTGTTATGGTAAAAAATACAAAAACATTTTTGGTTGTTAGATATGAAAATTATAATATTATACGTATATTATGATTAAAGAGGTTATAGCTTAATTATTCATTTTCTTAAAGAAAAGAGGATTGAAGCTTAACCTGAATATTATTGCAATCATAAAATAATCTATATTTAGAACACATAATAGTGCTTATTACATTTATATTTTTTTTGCGTGTATAGCATAGTACTAGTGCTGCCATCTTGCAATGCCTTTTTTCGGAGTTTGAAGGCATGAGATTATAATCTTCAAGCGCTTTCTTAGTTCAAAAGTAAACGAACTTATTTCTTATCGAATTCCGAAATTATTGTTTTTATAATTTACCAAAAGTAATTTGTATTGAAATTGCAAAAGGCGACATCTGATAGCCATTAAGCCAACCGAACATATTACTGTCACTTAGCTAAATTACTTTAGAGATGGTTTAGAGTCCGTTATTAAGATATTTATGGGTATATATTTAAAACACTCTGTAGGACACTTCTGCACTGTTTTTGTTATAAATAGTTTTTTTTTTGTTTAGCTCGATAACACTCCACCAGCCTCGCCAATTTATTTTAAACCACAAATGCAACCTATCTTCTTCGCACGATTTAAAAGTTTATTCAACGGTAAATATTGTCGTTTCGTTTCACTTGTCTCGACAGCTACCTTCGTCCTCCAACCTCTTGACCTTGACCTCCAACGGCTTACAGTATTTATCTAAAACAATAACAATTTTATTACGCACTTGCTACAAGCGATTGGTTTGCACCTTACATAAATAATAATAAAAACAACTTACACAAAAGCCGGTTTCATATGATATTTGAGATATATTGCTGCATATGCCTGCATATTGATTAAAAAGTAAAACTAATAACACAAACTGGTAACTATATGTTCACCAACCAACAACAGCTAAGTAATATTATTTGAGTTATTGTAGCTAATAATAGTTATTGTAGGTAGCGGAATATTTTTTGTGAAGTAGTGATTCAGATTCTTTTAAGTCTACCGTCATCTTTTTATAATGACTCTAATATAGAAAAAATCTTAAAAGAAAGTATCATCTTTAAGTTGCAGATCGATATTTTTAGATATTTTTGTTGTAAGCATTCATAACTCACCAATAAACATTTAAAAAATATTTTTGTAAGTTATTAGATTCGAACTCGAACCACCTTGAACGCCTATCAAGGCGAAAACCGTTACGCCATTGAAACACTTACTGTAGACGTTGAAATTAATAAGTAGTACCTAACAATCATAAGCGGGCAGCAAGTGTATGAGCGTGTATCAAACTTTATTATAGAAGAAGGTCGTAACTACAACTAGTATTGCTTGGCCATAGTTTTGTGAGATTGCAACTCGACTTTTGGTCTTGACTGTACATAACAAAGGCATGCCTTTGTTATGTATATATCCTGTATGTTACACGTTCACGTACATCTTTACATGATATCAAACGATATTGGAAGGGTTTTTTAATCCTATCTCTTTATGTTAGGAAGTTATGAGGAAAAACACCGCCTGTGATAGGCTAGTACCATACTAGTCGCACAGAGATATTGAAGACATTTATCGGATTTTGGCAAGTAACGTGACGGGTAACGAGTAGTTATTAACGTATGTAGTGTGCTGCCACGTTTGTTATGATTTGATTTTAAGAAACACACGAAACCGAAAATTTGGTACCATTTTTTTGAGTATTTTATTTTGAGTTAAAACCCTTTCGATATCGTTTGATATCATCTAAAGATGCCATGCCCTTGGTACGTACACACCCTTTTTGTTACACATTGTATAAAAATGATTAGTATAAAATACAGAACAAACATGTAATATTTGAGTTGGGAAAAGATTAATCTGTCAAGTAATGGGATTATGATGTTAAATACGTAATATATTTATAAGTACAGGAATATTTTGGAAGATAAAAGAAATTTCAAAAGCCTGACAAATTTAAGAGGAATTTAGAGGATTTTGTGACAGATTGCGACTGAGATCAGCCCTCTAATCGGCAAACACAATTTTGTCAAATGATTGCGACTAGTTGGCATCAGTTGGGATCGTTCGGACCGCCCATTGGTCCGTTCGGCCCAAATGATCCCAACTAGTCGCAATCATTTGACAAAAATGTGTTCGCCAATTAGGGGGCTGACTGTAAATTTTCTTATAATAAGCAGTTTTCCGATAGGTTACTTTCAAAAAACATCAAGAGATGGCGCTACCATGACTTTAGGCATTTTTATTTTAATTGATTTGTTGCGGTTAATTTAGTCTGGGGCAAGAAATAACTGACAGTGACAGAACATCATAAGTCATAATTTGATTGATTTTTACACAAATAAGGGACACCAAATGTCATGCAACACTCTTCTATTACCAAAAGTCATCTGCGCGTCAGCTGCGCATCTAGCAAATGTTTATTTTTCTAATAATTATAAAGTAGTACTTGACTACAATCCCGCTTGTTGGTAGGTAAGTAGTGATGCAATCGTTGATGGTAAAGCGCGCTAGTTTATTAAGCCTATTATTCACTTGCAGATGCAATATGAAACCCAACAACACGACCAACGATCCTGCGCCAGAGAGATCGATCTGGAGGCCCTCCATGACTAAAGTCCCGATACAACAACATTTGACATATCGCACGCGGCATACACCGCAACACAACTGCTCAGACCCGTTTCCCGTACGGCTTCTCCAGACATTATGCCTAAACACGACTAAGCAAGACTTTGTCTGGTGACCACCGAGTCATAGGAAATCGAACTTCTCATTTGTATGATTATATCTATTAGTACCTTTAAAGAGTTGTCTACTCCTCTACAGTACTTACACTTTGATATATTTCAGAGTACTTACGTACTAAAAACGAACACGCAAAGCTCTTGAGTTTTAATGAAAATGGACTGTGGCTAGTAAATAAACGTTGAGTAACAAAACTTTTTCGTGGTGACCTTTTCGCTTCAGGAAACCCTGTCAGCACTTAAGTACCACTAATATTACACTAACAAGTACGAAGATAAACAGACTGAGTGGGTGTTGTACGGCATGCACAGTCAAGGGTTCCGTAAGTTAGACGTATATTAACACAAGTAGGGTATTATTTTACTGGTCGCAAAATATGTTTGTACTAGCTTAGCAACTACGTAATCTTTGATCCTCTGAAAATATTGGGTTGAAAAGTATCTTATGCGTTATTCCTGGTTAATAATTATCTGTGTGCCAAATTTCATCCGAATCCGTTCAAAACTTTTTGCGTGAAAGCGGAACAAACATACTCAGAAAAACTTATAATCAAGAAACCATCGGTTACCCAAAAGAACGAGAAGAGAAAGAGAGTAACATCTTCCTCACCTAAACAGGACCAACAACCCTCCTCATCGGGCTCAAAGAAAGTCGCTGCAAAAAATGCTTTCGAGTTTATGACCCGTCCTCGAAGCAATTCACTTAAAGAAAAAAATAATAATTAACAATCAAAACCTGCTCCCAAGCCGACTGGTCATCGTGGGAGAATAAGACCAGAACCCTCTAAATTCCAACATAATAGTATACCAGAAATTAAACAAAAACCACAACAACTGAAGATATGCACATATAATGTGAGGTCGTTGTCAACAAATGAACGATTATTAGAATTGACCTACGCTCTCAAGAACATAAATTTCGATATTATTGGCTTGGGAGAAGTCAGGAGAATGGGCTGCAATATAGAAGAATATCAAGAGTACATATTATGCTATCTAGGCGAGACAACCGGGTTGTATGGAGTAGGTTTCTTAGACAAGAAAATTCACAAAAAAAAACATTGTAAGCTTCACCGGCAAATCAGAAAGAGTGGCAGTCCTGAAACTGAAATATGAGCAAGAACCGTTAACCCTTGTACAGGCGTATGCACCTACCGAGCAAGCTCCCGAAGAAGAAACAGACAAATTCTACAACGACTTAAGAAAGGCACAAGAGAATCAAGATCGAAATGTGATTGTAATGGGAGATTTCAATGCTAGAGTGGAACAACCTAAGAAATATGAAAAACTTACATTAGGAAAATATGGATATGGCAAGCGAAATGATAAAGGTAACAGACTTGTACAGTATGCCTGCGAACAAAAATTGAGCATAATGAACACCTATTACAAAAAGAATGCAGACCGCAGATGGACCTGGATATCTCCAGACCAGAATACAAAACATAAAATTGATTACATTATGTGCAACAAACCAAAACAAATAACTAATAGAGAAGTACTAAACAATGTGCCATTTCCATCAGACCACAGACCAGATCATCTTTCAATTTGAAATCACCGAAGAAAAGCAGGAAAACCTACAGTTCATTACCTAAAATACCAAAAACAAAAAAAAAATTGTACATAGCAAGCCTTAGAGAATACCTAGAGACACAATTCTGTGTACTGCCTGAAGAAAATAATGTACAAAGTTACTATGATAAACTGGAATATGCAATCAAAAGCAGTCTAAATATTAAATACGATGATTATCATTCAAAAGATGTGACAAAAATCTTAAGCGTAACAACCAAAGATTTAATGGATAAGCGTACTAAACTAATCCAAACAAAACATAATGCCAAAGAAATGAAAGAAGAGCTAAAGAGTTTGTTCAAGATGTGTAGCAAGGCCATAAAAAGTGATTACAACAAGTATAAAAGAGAAGTTGTAGAGAGAAACCTAAATAAGTATAGAAGCGCGAAAAGAGCTGTTAAAGAACTAACGACACACAAAACTTGGATAGGAAAACTTAAAAAAGGATTTGGAGAAACGAAAACAAGACAAGATGTTATCAATCATGCCACCGAGTTTTATAAGGAGCTGTATAAAAACAATCGGAAACAAATGGTACAGAAGATAGTCAAATAAATCTTGAAGGGGAAGAAGAAACAGTAGAACCTATTGATGAGCGTGAGGTACTTGAGCATCTCAAAAAACTTAAAACAGAAAAGAGTCCAGGGCCGGACAATATCACTAATGAAATTCTAAAAATTGGGACACCTCTCTTGCTGTCACATCTTGTCAAAGTGTTTAACTTATCCATCAAAACAGAAAAGGTCCCCAAACAGTGGTGTAATTCCGACATAGTTCTACTATATAAAAAGGAGACCCACTAGACATTGGTAACTATAGACCAATTAGTCTATTACCGAGCATTTATAAACTCTTTACAACAATACTGTTGAGCAGAATCACACCAATCATAGACACATCACAACCAATCGAACAAGCAGGCTTCCGCTCTGGATTCTCAACAATAGACCATATCCACCTTGGAACAAATACTAGAAAAATATAAAGAGTTCAATCTGCCTCTTTATGTAGCTTTTATAGACTATACAAAGGCATTCGATACCATAATTCACAACTCTATCTGGAAAGCCTTCAATATCTGTGGTGTAAGTAAGACATAAACAAAAAACATTAAACATAACATAAATGTTGTAATCACTTTTTATGGCCTTGCTACACATCTTGAACAAACTCTTTAGCTCTTCTTTAATTTCTTTGGTTTTATGTTTTTTATAAACATTATAAAAAACATTTACTCTCAAAGTACAAGCAGAATCAAGATGGACAATAAAGGAGAACAGATTTCAATAGGAAAAGGTGTCAAACAAGGTGATCCTATCACCGAAACTATTTATAACAGTACTGGAATGCATCTTCAGAAACCTTGATTGGAGCCGGAATGGACTATGCATACTAGGGCACCACTTAAGTCACCTGAGATTTGCAGAAGACATCATTTTGTTTGCCAAATCTGCCAGAGAGTTGGAACAGATGATGCGATCTTTTGCACATGAAAGTAAAAAATGTGGGCTGCAGATGAACGTAGACAAGACTAAAGTGATGACAAATAGCATAGAAAGACCTGTGCAGGTGTTCGAACAACAGATTGATTATGTACAAGAATATATGTACCTCGGAAAACAAGTCTCATTCAACAAAAACAGTAACGAGGAGGAAGTGGACAGAAAGAACAACAGCACATGGAAGAAGTTTTGGCTAAACAAGGACATTGTGAAGGGAGACTATCATCTAAAATTAAAGAAAATCGTCATGGATACATGTATAGTTCCAACCCTAACTTATGGCAGCACATGGACATTCACAAATAAAATTAAAAGTAAAATCAAAAGATGCCAGCGATCAATGCAACGGAGTATGCTTAAAATAAGAAAAATACAAAAAATTCGCAGTGAAGACATTAGGAGGAAAACTAGGCTCACAGATGCTCTTGAACAAGCTTTGCGACTAAAGTGGAAATGGGCTGGTCATTTGTCAAGGTACACAGACAAGAGATGGTCTTTACAAGCTACTAAATGGACAGGGCCTGCTGGTGAAAGAAGCAAAGGCAGACCACTAAAACGTTGGGCTGACGATATAAAAGAAATAGCAGGTAGAAACTGGCTAACAGTTTCACAAAACAGAGACAAATGGAAGGAATTAGAGGAGGCTTTTACCCAAAAGGGGTTCGTGTAAAAGGAATAACAATCTAAATAACAAAAAAAATAAATATTTACTAACTTAAATTAAGAAAATCTACTAATACTTTGAATTGTAAACATACTTTTATACAGAAATAAAAAGCTTTATTATTATTATTATACAGACAAATCAAACTTATTAGGTCACATCATTATCTGTTTAATCATCTGCCTATTTTTTTCCAACTATGTTTGGATCGGTGTCCATTCTAACTGGATGCAGCAAATTACACAATAGTCTCCGTGTAAACTATTCAATACCGATATTCTCCACCATCCGATCTCGATAGTCTTAGTTCAAAATACGTACAGACAGATTAGACGTGACGAACTTATATAAGATAGGTAGTAGCTACGAAACCCTAAATAAGAGGTCTAATTTAGTACTTGTAGTGTTCTAGTTTACAGATACTAAAACTTTGGTAATTTGGTAGGTTACGGCAAACTTCTTCTTACTGAGAGGAGTCAGTGTCTCAGAAGTGAAGGCTGATTATGTTATATTATGAACCCTGTCACAGACTACAAGTTTGAGAGATGAATGAAGATGACATGAACAATGAAGACGCTTTTAGTTATAAGGAAAACTGGCCATGAATTTAAAAACGTGTTTTCATCGTACTGCGACAAAGCCGAAGGGGTCTTGATTTTTTTGAAGCCCGTTTGTTCTAAAGACATATTCGGCAATTTCGTCCATTGGTCTGTTCGCTCCAAACGATTCCAACTAGTCGCAATCATTTGACAAAAATGTGTTCGCCGATTAGGGGGCAGGTTATAAAGCATCTTCATCATCATGCGTGCCAACTTTCATCCATATCCCTTTAGTAGTTTTTGCGTGATGGAGTAACCTATATGTATCCATACTCACAAACTTTCGCATTTAGAATAAGTTTTAGTAGAATAGATGGAGTTCTTCTTCATTACAACCCCACGACAATGAACATACGTACGGTGGACGGGTCTGAGCAGTTGTGTTGCAATGTGTACCGAGTACGATGCGCCAAATGATGTTGGCTCCGGAGTTTGGTCGTGGAGGGTCTTCAGATCAATATCCCTCTGGCGCAGCATCGTTGGCCGTGTTGTTGGGTTTCACATTGCATCACCTCGCTCAACTGCCGTCTTCCTTCCTATTCACTAAGTTTTAAAGTGAATAATCTTAATAAACTAGCGCGCTTTATCATCAACGATTGCATCACTGCTTACCATCAGGCGGGATTGCAGTCAAGCATTAGTTTATAATTATTAAAAAAAAAAGATCATGCTTAATAAAATAGCGTGCCTTATCATCAACGATTGCATCACTGCTTACCATCAGGCGGGATTACAGTCAAACACTAGTTTATAATTATTAAAAGAAAAGCAATATTTTACTAAACACTTAAAAGTACACGCATGAAAATTGGATTGGATGAGTATCTTATATCAATCCTGTTCTGAACAAGTCTTTGCAGAAATACGGATCGCTCTGAAAGTAATTGCTACTTGTTAGGTCCTCAGAACAATGCCTGTTCTCGGCTGCCTAGCAAAGAATCTTGAAAAGAGCCAACCCTAAATGAAATTGGATAAGAGTATTCACAGAGAGTATTCGCACGTTAAGGAAGAATAATGCTTTTTCCAATATCAGAATATTGTATACGTTTATCACCTACATAATATAGGGAGAGTTGGGGTACCTTGATACGATTTTTACTTAGACCCAATAAAAGACGACCTATTTATAGTAATATCCAATTTAATATCATCATCATCATCTTGAGGATAAAAAGACTTGGGCTTGAGCTGCGTCCGATTTCTAAACACTTATTGTTCTTTGATTTTTCGTCTTGTAGTTTTAATTTATCCTCCTGTAGTTTTAATTTGTAATTGTATGTACCCAAGCATTTTGTACGTTACGGAATTGCATCGCCGACAGGGGTGTTCGGTACTGGTACAGCTACACAGGAGCTAAACTTAGTATTCGGGAACACTGTTGGAGCTGCTGAACCTTGGACAAAGCTATATTTGCATTGTGTAGATTAAATTTCTTAATATCGTATAACGACACCAGAAGTATCAATTAACGTAAGGGACATTTTGGCCAAAATGAGTTATATATACCATTCGATTCAGAATTTTGCGCTCCATCGTTTGGTATATTTGAAATTTCTCTATCGTCAAAAAATGTCCCTTACAGTATACCTTTTTGAACGTCTAGACGGATTTTTTTATAAAAAAAATGATTTAATGGACGTAAGTATTATTACGTGTTAGAAAACTAACGTAAATAGTTCTGTAATGCAAATCAGTCCCTTACGTTAAACTTCACTTTAATACAATTCTCATAACATGTCCTTTACATTGAGCACAATTATAGCTTCACCATAAGTTGTCCTTTACCTTAATATTCATACATAATTTTTCATGTAAAGTGTTTCTTACGTTAATCATTCTACTACACATTTCAATCAACCTAAACAAAATACGCTGTGTATAATTTTGCTGTGTATGAGAGCAGAACCCAGAATGGATATTGCTACACATGGGGTTAGGCAGGTGGTAAAAGGAGAAGCTGTGAAATAGCGACCTGTTTATACAAATATTTGAAAGAAGTAGATAGTAGAGGAGTGAAAAAGCTGTTATTATATTGTGACAATTGCTCAGGGCAAAGTAAAAATAAGGTCATTATTTCAGTATTAAAAAGCTTCTTAGAGAACTGTGAAAATCTAAATATCATGCAAATAAATTACCTTTTAGCGGTTTAAACGTAAATAGTAGCAAATATAGATTTGCTGGGAAGACTACGCTCTGGGAAACGATACGCTTAATCAGACTAATAATGAAGAATTAACTCACGAACATGAAGATGAATAAAGGATAGAGTTTGATGATTTGAAGACCCACTCTATAAACATGAAGGTTCTTGATTTGTTTTGGGTTTTTATTAGAATTTTAAGACAGATTTAAAAAAATCTTCTGGTTGCGGAGGACAGACGGCAGCCGCTTCACGAAAAATATCGAAGTTTAGCCAAAATCAGCAGTTAGACTGGTAAAAGTGGACCCCAGACTCCAAACCTGAAAAAGCTTAAGATGCGACTGGTTTTAACGCTGAGATGAAGAAGAGAACGAAGACTTAAGGTGCAATGTCATTGTGTTCAAATATTTGTACTGATTAAAATAAGTTTAAAATAAAAATTAGTTTTGATCTAAGTATGTGTTTATCTTTATCTTATACTAGCTGACCCTTGTAGTTGTCACTGCTCCAATCCCATGTTCCGGTCACGTTCATAAGATAATACCTCAGACTCAGATCCCAAATTGTACTCCAATGCCCTCGAGGATATGTTTAAAACGCTGGTTTGGCAGGGTCGGGGCATTAACATCAATGCCGAGTACATCTCACTCTTGCGATTTGCGGACGATATGGTCATTATGGCGGAAACGCAGCAAGAGCTGAAACAAATGCTGGCCAACTTAGCTGACTCCTCCCAACGCATCGGTCTCCGGATGAACTTAGACAAGACCAAGATTATGTTCAATGAATGGGTCACTCCGGGACCGGTTGCCGTAAATGGAATGTCGCTCGAAGTTGTTTCAGAGTATGTATACTTCGGGCAAACGTTGCAATTAGGGAAAAACAACTTCTATAAGGAGGCAGATAGAGGGATCCAGCTGAGAGGTCAGCATTGGGTATTTTCGTCGCCTATAATAAACATTGGGGATGTTTGAAGACTAAAATCTTCAACCATTGTGTCCTACCCGTCATGGCTTACGGAGCCGAGACGTGGACACTAACGGTCACACTAGTCCATAAGTTTAAAGCCGCTCAGCGACCTATGTAGGGGGCTATGTTGGGCGACTCTCTGAAGGACCGCATCAGAAATGAGGTGATCCGACAGAGGACCAGAGTTACCGACACAGCTGAGAGGATTAGCAAGCTGAAGTGGCAATGGACTGGTCACATATGCCTCAGGACCGACAACCGTTGGGGTAAACGAGTCCTCGAGTGGAGACCGCGTCTCGGCAATCGTAGCGTAGGACACCCTTGGACGAGATGGAGCGACGACATCAAAAAGGTGGCTGGTAGTGGCTGGCGGAGAACTGCTCGGGATCGAGCTTGTTGGCATGCCATGAAGGAGGCCTATGTCCAGCAGTGCTAGTTCATTGAGGACTGATGATGATGATGAAACGTAAATAATTTTCAATTATATTGTGTTTATTCGGACGTTTGTAATGACCCAGGATTGTCAAAATTACCGAAATAAATTAGAAAATAAAGTAAATATTAGTATATTTTGCACTCATGGACTTAATATATAAGACCTAAGGTCCAAAATTATACGATTCTTGTACTTATTAGTTTATCATACGTCATATTTTGTCCACTTAAAAGTTATTTATGTCCTTTACAGTAGATTTGTGTTGTAGTTTCCTATTACATTGAAAAATTCAGTAACGTTAAGGACAACTAAGCAACTTTTTTTAATGTAAGGGACATGCTATTTTCTAAACGCGTAACTTTACGTAAATCTTTTGTTTGTACTTATAAATAAGGAAAAAATCTAAGAAACTTTGTCTTAGACACCTATAAGATCAGGGTAAATGACAAAAAGTTACAGACGAATTTGTAAGAAAAAAATGGTTTTTTGGCTCTCCTGAAAAGTCCTGTTTTGTCCCTTACGTTAATTGATACTTCAGGTGTCGATAATTGTATGGCACACGTGTGAGCACGATGTACTTGCTGTAAAGCATCTATTTGTTGGGTTAGTCTTATTTTATTGATTTCTGAATTGTTGTTATTTTTTTCTTTGTGTGTTTTCCATAATGGACGCTCTTAGCGTACAATATATTTCCACATCGTTCTCACACGGTTGATTTCAACATGAATGATGTAATCAAATATTTGTAACAATAGCTTGATAATTTAAAAGAGTGTCCATGGAGTTTCTTGCCCTTGGAATGGGCGCCTAGCTTCACCTTACTGACTGACTGAACAAACTATACATATTCTGGTTAAACAAAAAATAACGTTGTATATTCAGTTAACTTGTTACATTAAATTTTTCAAATCAACCGATAGATTTAATCACAAAAAGTATTACAGAATATTTACTATAAACGAAATTTGTACAATGTACCCCACATTCAGACCACATACTACATATACTGGGACACTTTGGTTCATAGAAATATTTCTGCAAATTAAACAAGTTTCATTGATTTTTTTTTTTGACATTTATAAGATACTAGCTGACACAGCAAACGTTGTTTTGCTATGTATATTTTTTTTAGGAAACATTTTTTTAGTTTATTAATTTTTTTTTTAATAATTATAAACTAGTGCTTGACTACAATCCTGCCTGATGGTAAGCAGTGATGCAATCGTTGATGGTAAAGCGCACTAGTTTATTAAGCCTATTCACTTAAAAAACTTAGGAATAGGAAGGATGACGGCAGTTGAGCGAGGTGATGCAATGTTAAACCCAAGACCAACACGACCAAACGATGCTGCGCTAGAGGGAGATTGATCTGGAGACTCTCCACGAGCAAATGCCGACACAACAACATTTGGCGCATCGTACCCGCCACACAACGCAACACAAATGCTCAGACCCGTCCTCCGTACAGCTTCACCAAACATCATGCCGGAACACGACGAACCGCTTGGCGGTAAGACTTTGTCTGGTGGGTGGTAACTTCTCCCGGCAGCCGATGTTATGGCCTACCACCGAGAGATAATAAAAATAATTAGATTGGATTACCCTTAACATTTAGGGGGATAAAAAATTGATGTTGTCCGATTCTCAGACCTATCCAATATGCACACAAAATTTCATGAGAATCGGGAAAGCGGTTTCGGAGGATTTTATCCACAAACACCGCGACACGAGAATTTTATATATTAGATAATCACGCTTTATTTAGTTCAGTCAGTCATCACTGATTTTTATGCTTTGTTGTGGCCACACTTGTGTTTTCCGGTTTCCTTAAATTAATATTTTTATTTCTCTTACCAAAATCATAGGTCCAATCTAAGCCTCTATGTGAGACTTATGTTGGTAATATATTATATTTCCTTTATAGAAAAATGCTTCTAAGATTTAATCGCAAAATGAATAGAACTTCCATCGATATTTCCGTGGCTTCTGCGATATCTGACGTAATGAATGAAAATTATCAATAACAAAAGCAGCGATTTTTTTTATATATAATTATAAACTAGCGTTTTTTTTTTATCGTCCCCCTGCTGGGCACAGGTCTCCTCTCATTCAGAGAAGGATTGAGCGTAATCACCACGCTTGCTCAATGAGGGTTGGCGATTTCAGACTTAGAAAAGTCCAGGTTTCCTCAAGATGTTTTCCTTCACCTTCAGTCATTGGTGTACAAGATATAATATGTACTTAGAAAGTACTTATAACTTTTAGAAACGTTACATTTTTACTTGCCTGACCTGGAATCGAACCCGCACACTCATACTTGAGAGGCTGGTGTTTTAACCACTAGGCCACCACGACTTACTAGGCCACCACGAATTAGCGCTTAACCGCAATCCCGCCTGATGGTAAGCAGTGACGCAATCGTTGATGGTAAAGCGCACTAGTTTATTAAGAGCCTATTCACTCTAGCCGCCAAACACCGCCGCCGGCAAGTTGTTCCAGTCCCTCGATGTACGCGGTATAAAGGAGGAGGCGAAACGCTTCGTCCGGATCGTAATGGTGTTAACAACGTAAGGGTGGAAACTCGCCGTACGACGGGTCGTCCGATGGTGGAACGGAGCAACTATATTATTTATTTATTTATTAATACAGTATGTTAAATAACAGAGGGCGTTCCCTTAAACTCGTTAATATATATCATTAATAGATTAAAATAAAAATATCAGCATAGAAAAATAAACATAAAAAAATCCGAATAAAAAAAAAATCTAATTGGAAATAAATTTGAAACCTCCTGTTTTAAATCAAAATAGTAGTCGTCCTGTATAAATAAATTGCGACGTTGCCGTCTTTCATGTTCGCCTGTACAGTGTGTTTCTTTTACATGTCAATTTAAAATTTTTATTGAATATTTTGTTATTGGAAAAATTTTAATTCGAATGGAAATATTTTTTTTAGCATGTATGTATGCTATACTATTTCGGGTTAACGGGAAAGCCCTCTGTTAGTTAACATACTGTATATTAATTAAAAAAATTAAGAAGAATAAAGACGTTTTTCATCTAGTAAGACCAACAAAGCACTTACATAATAAAATGCATCATGGGCTTAAGAAATTAAATAAATGGCGACAGCTCGTTTACGAATACGCTAAAAAAATTAATTGCAGCTATCCGCCATCTGGGGATGTTAATAGGACTATAGGCTTGAATTGGTTTTCACTCGGAGCACCGTTCACTCGGCGAGTAGCAGTAGCAGCTGACACGTATAAAAATATTTCTGATGTTCGCAACAAAATTTTCGTAGTTTTCTTTCGGATGTAATTCTTTTTTTTTTATAAATTATAAGGTAGTGCTAGACTGCAATGCCGCCTGATGGTAAGCAGTGATGCAATCGTTTTTAGGGTTCCGTACCTCAAAAGGAAAAAACGGAACCCTTATAGGATCACTTTGTTGTCTGTCTGTCTGTCTGTCTGTCTGTCTGTCTGTCTGTCTGTCTGTCTGTCTGTCACCACCCTTTATCTCAAGAACGCGTGGACGTATCAAGCTGAAATTCACATGAAATACTCGGGTCTATTGTCCCTTTAAGCTGTGAAAATATCAAACTTCTAAGCCAAGCCAATCAAAAGATACAGCCGATTATGTCGATATTTTCAACAAATTTTCGACACTCGCAAAGGAATCAAAACCTACAGGATACTTCCCGTAAACTCAGAATCTTGAAAATTGGCATGAAGCATTGTCATATAATGCAAATATAGGAAAAATTGCGAAAATCACATTTTTTTAGTTATATAATATAATAAACATATTTAAATAAAATGGAACTTACTACCTTATTTCTCACGAACGAATAAAGTTATCAAATTGAAATTTATACCAAATACCTAGGTCTATTGTCCCTTTAAGCTGTGAAAATATCAAACTTCTAAGCTAAGCCAATCAAAAGATACAGCCGATATGTCGATATTTTCAACAAATTTTCGACACTCGCAAAGGAATCAAAACCTACAGGATACTTCCCGTAAACTCAGAATCTTGAAATTTGGCATGAAGGATTGTCATATAATGCAAATATAGGAAAAATTGCGAAAATCACATTTTTACAGTTATATAATATAATAAACATATTTTAATAAAATGGAACTTACTACCTTATTTCTCACGATCGAATAAAGTTATCAAATTGGAATTTATACCAAATACCTAGGTCTATTGTCCCTTTAAGCTGTGAAAATATCAAACTTCTAAGCCAAGCCAATCAAAAGATACAGCCGATATGTCGATATTTTCAACAAATTTTCGACACTCGCAAAGGAATCAAAACCTACAGGATACTTCCCGTAAACTCAGAATCTTGAAATTTGGCATGAAGGATTGACATATAATGCAAATATAGGAAAAATTGCGAAAATCACATTTTTTTAGTTATATAATATAATAAACATATTTTAATAAAATGAAACTTACTACCTTATTTCTCACGAACTAATAAAGGTATCAAATTGAAATTTATACCAAATACCTAGGTCTATTGTCCCTTTAAGTACGACTGGACCTAACTTCGGAATGTTTTTCTATGAATTATTTATATTTCGTCTGCAATTCAAATTTAAAAAAAATCTTAGTTCTAGAAAATTTTCCATTATTGTAATAAGCGCCCTCTATTGTTGTGTAGTTTTACTATTTTCTTGTAGAGATGTAGTAATGTTGTTTATCGATTTAGTTATCGATAATACTTATTAAGATGAATACATTTTGTTGTATTTTATTGACATTTAAAATATAGCTAAATAAACTTAAAATATTACTATATTTCAAGTTTATTTATTATTAACTCTATTTAAACATAATCATATCATATTAATAAACAAAATTGAATGAACAATTACTATTCATTTATCTAGGTTTTTGTTATTTTTGGTTTCCGAATAAAAATAATGTCGTAGGGAAAAAGTGGATACGATTTGTCCAGATAGACCGTAGAGAAGAAAATTGGCTTCCGTCTCATTCGTCGAAATTATGCTCAATGCATTTTAAAAGAGAAGTTATCTACTTTGGAAAGACTTGTCGATCAATTAAAAAAAAAAAAAGAATCGGTACCTTGTATTAGAAATGAAATAGTAAGTTATTAATTTCAGTACTTTTCTACTTAACCGTAAAAATTGGAATAAAATTTACGGTTAAGTGGATAAGTACATAGATTACATAACTTATTTATAATGAAATATATTCATAAAATATGTAGGTACGTATATGTAGTACAATGATTGCGAGCTACTTTGTGATTTTGAGAATTCCGTACCTAAAAGGTAAAACGAACCCTATTCATGAGACTTCTCTGTTCGTCTGTCCGTCTGTCACCAGGCTGTATCTCATAAACCGTAATAGCGAGATAGTTGTAATTTCCAGAGATTGTGTTAGTATTTCTGTTGCCGCTATAACAACAAGTACTAAGAATAAAAATAATAAAATATTTAAGGGGGCTCCCATACAACAAACGTGAATTTTTGCCGTTTTTTGCTCCATATTAATAACGGAAACAGATAGACGCTTAAAATGTTCACAGAATATTTGGTATAACCAAATATTCTGTGAACATTTTAAGCGTCTTAATTTTATTATTTTATTAAGCTTATTAATATTCAAATTACAAATAAATAATTAAAATAAAATAAATACTGAAGGCGGGCTCCCATACAATAACCGTGATTTTTTTGCCGTTTTTAAAGATAATGGCGTACGAATCTTGTAAAGGTCTTGCTCCAGCAGACTATCATTTTTGTCGTGATTTGGACAATTATCTACGTGACAAGAAGTTTTTTCCCAGGAGGCAGTTCTGCTTTCACACAGTTTCTGCAGTCTAGATCCTCAGAGTTCTATCACAAAGGCATAAACGACCTTCCTATATATTGATTATAAATGAATTATTTAAAAATTAAAAAATAAGCAATTATTTAGATTTTCAGTACTAATCGGCAATTTTAAACTTTAACGCCTATTATATTAAAAGAATTATATAAATAAGAAACTTGTGAACTTGAAATTACCCATAATTATTCTGCTTCCTAATTTTTTGTTTCAAGCTATCATAATGCGAAAAACATCGTCGTAGTAACTTCTTTGAATATTATCGATAACTTTATATCGAAATGATACAAACCCTACCACAGTTTTTTGCATTGCCATTTAAAAATATTTGCAAACAAACGTGTAAAAAGAATAATTTTGCTAAAAACGAAATGCAAACGAAAATTGCAAAACAAAATGCGCTTTATGGCCTAAAAGGTCTATTACACTCAAAAATCGCAATAAACTGAGCGTTAAAATAATTCGTAAGCATAAAACATCTAAAATGCCAATAGACGGTGTCACGGTAAATGAATAGTAGCGAATAAAATTCTAAAACAGTTTTTGTTTGTACAAGACAAGTTTCACTTAATTTATTTACTTTTCAATATTTATTTACCCGATTTGAACTATACTAGGGTATTAAATCGGATCTGGCAACATAGACCACACTGACCACCTACCGGGCAATAGCTGAATATATTTTATATAAACTTATTTCATTTTTACTATTTGATGTCTCCAATTGTCGATCTAATTTTGCTATATTGTACTAGATGGCGGAACTGAGCCATGGGATCACAGTTTTTCTATGCCATTTTGACACATCTCTATATATCTTAAATCTCTTTGCCTACAAGGTACTTCCCGTGAACTCAGAATCTTGAAATTCGGCACGAAGCAACGTTATATTATAGTACAGACAGATAACGGAAAAATTGTGAAAATGATAAATTTGAAGTTACATAAAATATTATTTTTGCTTACATGACATAAAATATTTTTTTAATAATTATAAACTTACTACCTACCCTTTTTCACATGAACGCGTAGAGATATTAAAATTGAAATTCATATCAAACACTTCTTAAATCTAATTGCCTCTAAACTGTGAAAAAATCTAAATCAATGCTAGTATTATAAATGCGAAAATAATTCTGTCTGTCTGTTACGCTTTCCCGCCTAAACCTCTCAACCGATTTTGATGAAGTTTGGCACAGACAATCTTTAGACCCTGAGAAAGAACATAGGCTACCTTTTATCCCGGAAAAATTTGATGTTCCCGAGGGGAATTTAAACAGCGCGATATAACCTAACTCCACGCGGGCGAAGCCGCTGGCGGAAAGCTAGTACGTCATAAATTGTAAACCGCTACGTTTGTACAGCGGAACCCTCGGTGTGCGAGTCCGACTCGCATTTGGCCGGTTTTTTTTTATATATATATATATAAAAAAAAACACTACACATTCTTACTATACATTCTTCTTCTTCATCGTATAGAGGTCCACTGGACAAAGGCCTCTCCCAAGGCTTTCCAAATTATTGGGTATGCCATAATTTAAAAACAGTAATCGAATAAACATTAGGGGGCATTAACTTCCATGGCGAGTACATTTCACACTTGCGATTTGCGGACGGTATCGTTATCATGGCGGAAACGCAGCAAGAGCTGAAACAGATGCTGGCCAACTTAGCTGAATCCTCCCAACGCATCGGTCTCCGGATGAACTTAGACAAGACCAAAATTATGTTGAATGAACGGGTCATTCCGGGACCGGTTGCTGTAAACAGAATGCCGCTCGAAGTTGTTTCGTAATATGTATACCTCGGGCAAACGTTGCAATTAGGGAAAAACAAATTCGTGAAGGAGGCAAATAGAAGGATCCAGCTGGGATGGACAGCATTTGGTAAAGCAGTGATGCAATAGTTGGTGGCAAAGAGCGCTAGTTTATTAAGAGCCCAATTACTGTAGCATTTGTATATTTATTATACTCGCCCTTGGACGGTCTTTCGGTTTTGTGTGATTTAGATAAGTTAAATTACTAAAATATCTGCCTACACAATAATAATTATAGGTATTTTCATCTCTAATCTCGAGTAACCTAACCTCGCTAATTAGTATCGGGCGAGGTCGTCGCTCACACCTGACCTTGGGTAACCTGTAAGTCTTTAATCAGACTCCGGACCCGAACCAGACCCGGTTGAAGCAAAGAAACCATGCTTGTTTGGAGATTTTTATGCAACTCTACGAATGAACGTTATAGAATTCAAACAATTATTTTAATTCATCACTACATATTACAAAACAAAATCACTTCCTCTTTCCCTATGTCCCTTTGCATGATAAAATCTTTAAAATTCCGCAACGGATTTTGATGCGGTTTATTTTAATAGATAAAGTGATTAAAGAGGAAGGTTTTTATGTATAATAACATCCTTTAAATTGTTTATAAATACTATTATTTTGAGGCTTCTAATGTGATGTCGTAAATAATAAAAAAAATCCGCATTTGCTGTGAAAAGCAGGCTGAACCCTAATAAACTAATAAAATAATGTCCTAAATATTGTACACATTGAAAAGATCTACAAAAACGTCCGCGATGGTATATGTCTATCTCTTATGGATATCTCACAATAACATTTTTTGTCATTTTCTTTTTACGACAAATTTCGGCGAATTTTCGAAGCGCTTTTAACCAATACAGCATTAATCCATATCCAATTTAATACCCTAAATAGATTGTTCATTTAATATAGATCTATATCACCCAGTATATGATTAAATGAATATTTGCGAAGATATTACAGATTTAAAAATTGTACACGGTACACGCCGCGAAGGTTTTTTTATACAACATTCACAGTTTTTCTGTAGTGAATTTAGTATCAGCATTGCACCGGTGCGAAGCCAGGGCGGGTTGCTAGTAAAGTATAGAATTCAAACTAATATTTCAATTCATTGTGTTCCATAGTTGAAATTTCTTCAGCTGTGTGTAACAGCTGAACTAACTATAACTAACTTTTGGAGGGCAGTCTAGAGTTATGAAGATCCCTAAAATAAATAAAGTTGTCTAAGTATTTATTATGATTATTGTGATTCTAGTGATATTTATTTTGGAAGTAAGTATGTATTCTTTTAACTTTTGTTACTGTTTAAGAGAATCGTTTTGTTTTTTATCATGTACTTTACTTTTGTCACACTTTATCTATTGTCCTACTTATGGTATGCTGGAAGAAATTTCTTATGAAATAAGCATCACCTCTGTACCGTTTTTTATGTACTGTTTTTTCTTATCTACTTCAAAATCAAAATCAAAGCATTTATTTCAAATAAACCAGTTACAGGCACTTTTGAATTGTCAGAAGGTCGGTCAGTCAATAAGATGAAGCTAGTCGCCCATTCCAAAGAGTAAACCTATGGAGGAGAACGGCCAAGAAACTCCATGGACACTCTTTTAAATTTTCAAGCTATTGTTACAAATATTTGATTACATCATTCATGTTGAAATCAAACGTGTGAGAACGATGCAGAAATAAATTGTACGCCGAGAGCGTCCATTATGGAAAACACACAAAAATCAACTCAGAAATTAAAATACGCCGTGGCAGCTAAGAGACGACCAGTCCCCTCCGACGGCGTCCGTTCACGAACATGACGTATGGATCAGCATCATTCAGCTCAACCATATTGAAGGGAACCTAATGACCCAACACACAAGCCACCATCAGCGAGACATTTGAGTGAGCATGACATACTCTCAACAGCCAGAGCACTATCAAGTCAATAAAAAAGACTAACCCAACAAAAAAATGCCTTACAGCACATTCGTACATTGTACGTAGAGTAAAAAGTTTTACATAATATGAAAAGTATTATATGTTACTCGGTCCTCTCCTCTAAAATAGACTAAACGCGGAAGTCAATTTTTACTCCTTAAATTACACAAACTGTATGGAAATTTTCAAGTATGTTGAACGGTCCTACGAAGATACAGAAAATTTACAAATAGGGCTTTAACAAAATTTATTTTTTACTGAATTTTTTCTCTAATGAATATTGATTTTTGTACACAAGTACCTAGAAATTATTTCATAAATAGCTAATTTCCCTGCAACCGAAGTGATTTTACCTATCTTCATCATCAACCTTTTTATCGTCCCACTACTGGGCACAGGTCTCCTCCTAGGTATACAGAGAAGGATTGAGCGTAATCACCACGCTTGCTCAATGCGGGTTGGCGATTTCAGACTTATAAAGTCCAGGTTTCCTCAAGATGTTTTCCTTCACCTTCAGTCATTGGTGTCCAAGATATACTTAGAAAGTACATATAACTTTAGAAAAGTTACATTGGTACTTGCCTGATCTGGAATCGAACCCGCGCACTCATACTTGAGAGGCTGGTGTTTTAATCACTAGGCCACCACGACACGATATTTACCTATCTATGTATATATAATTATACATTCATTACTATTTACCTAGTTTTTTTTTTTTGTTAATATTGTTTTTTAATAATTTACATTGTTTTTAGATTGCTTCTCGCTTGAAACAAAGGATTTCCTACTTCTGGCACATATTTAAATTATGTTTTACAATTCAAATTAACTGTATTAATTTGCCCTTTTAAGAACTTTGGGTAAATATTATTATTACGGTTTTTAAACTTAAGTTTGTTCAGGTATTTATTACCCGGTATTTTCAGAATCTCACGAGTGTGAACCAGGGTAAGATTCTAGTGATTATTTTGGGAAGGTAAATTGCTTAATATCTTTGTGAAATTAATATCAAAGTCTACTTGTAAAAATTTTCTTACTATGCGGCAAGTGTTTAATATGGCAGTATTATATACATGTATTTGGAAAGATTTTGTGCAATAAAAATATTGAATATTTGTCATTATTATTATTATTTCTTACTTTAAAAACTTACCTCCAAAGGAATTACTCCACATGTGACACAGACGTCAGCCAGTGCCAGATGAGTCATCAACAGGTCGACCCTGGACTTCCTCCTTCTCGACCTGGCCAGGCTACATAACACAGCTACATTGCCAACTCCCCCTACGGCCAGTAAGATGCCATAGATGACCAGGACCGGTCCCTGGTCCCGTAGAACAGTCTCGGTGATGTTAGAACTTGCTGTAGTGGCCCCATCGAAGTAGTCCCAGAATTTCTTGTCAATCTCTGACGTGGCGAGTAGAGGATGATCTTCCTCGTAATCATAGTTATTTACAATCATATCAGGCATTTTCGTTTACATGTTAGTTTTTCAACAAACTAGAAGAGAAGTTTCCGATTACTTTATTTTTTGTATCACTTTTTGCACTCACAGAACCGTTAAGTATGTTAGTTAGAGACTTTAAGAAGTTTTAATTAGATCTCGTAGTATTAATTATAAAAAAACCTTCATGAGCAAATAATTTCATTTTATAATTTTTTTACTTTTAATCAAACACTTATAGGAAAATATGAAACCTTTATCAAAATAACTGACTACCACAATGTAATTATTTGACTTAACTAACCACATAAAAACTCTAAGTAAGTTTAACACGAAAAGTTCGTAACACTTCGTTCACTTTTGGCCCGGGCGTGAACGCGTCTCACCTACGCGACTACGCTGCTACGACTGCCGCTGCTACGGAGCTACGGCGTAGACCAGCTGAAGTTTTGATAACACTCGGCATGTTTAAGTTTGCAAATTGATAAATTATTAACACACTTTTTAACAACTTCACATGTATGTAACGGAATCTTCATTTTCACCTATTTCTACGAGTCTGATTAACTTAAAAGTTTGCACAGGGGTGACAATACAATACTATAAAAAATGTTTTCTACTTTTTTAGTTGGATTGCTATTAAAGCGTGTTCTTTTAGATTCTTTTTTTTGGTTTTTACTATTATATATTTTTCTATACGGGCTTCTATCTTGGCGCCTGGGTTCCTGGTAGATAATTTTGGCTTTTTCTTTTTTTTGCATCACGGTTAATTTAAAGAATTTGGTAAAATAATACTTTTTAATAGTAATTTTTTTGTTGATGTTTCTTATGCTAGCGGATTTATTACGAAAATATCACGCTGTGTAAACTTAAATGATCTGCTAATAATGTTTGTACTTAACAAACAATAGAATGAACACTAATTTAACAGAATGCAGGGTGCTCGAACCGCATACCATGGTGGGATGCACATGAGAAATAGATGCCGCATTAAATTATTACCGTGTCGATAGCATTTTAACAAGCAAACACACATACCTACCAATAAACGAACAGATTGACAAAATGAAAATAATTCGTAGAATATTTTTGGACTAACAAAATAAGCTCTAGCATCGAAGATGAAAAAGTGAATTTTTCAATCAATCTAAATGTCAGGGCCGGGTCAGTTACGGATTTTGCCAATATTTGACTGGCTATAGTAACAAACGTATTGGATATATTTGATTGGATTTTTGGATATGCAGACTAGGAACGTCATAAAGTGTAAACAGTTTCTCCACCTCATCATTCTCCTGCCCTTATCCCAATTTATTTGGGGTCGGCGCAACATGTCTTTTTCTTCCATGCATCCCTATCAGAAGCCATCTCGGCAGTCACCCCCTTCTTAGCCATATCATCCTTCACACATTCCATCCATCGTTTCTTTGGTCTTCCCCTACTCTTATAGCCATCAATATTCATAATTAAGACTCTCTTCACGACATTCTCCTCAGTTCTCCGTAACACATGCCCGTACCATGACAACCGATTTCCACACAACTTTTCAGCTACCGGTGCCACTTTAACAGTTTCTCCACCTAATATACAAAATTATGGCTAAATCCTATTAATTATACTATCCTACCTATACGAAAGTTTGTGTGGATGGATGTATATTTTTTTTATATTGATTATAAACTAGTGCTTGACCGCAATCCCGCCTGATGGTAAGCAATGATGCAATGGTTGATGATGAAGCGCTAGTTTATTAAGACCCTATTCACTCAAAAAAACTGAGTACGGTGATAGGAAGGAAGACGGCAGTTGATCGGAGTGTTGCAATGTTAAACCCAACAATACGAGCAAAGCTGCTGCGCCAGAGGGAGATTGATCAGGAAACCCTCCACAACCAAACTGGAAACACAACAATATTTGACGCATCGTACCCGGCACACATCGCAACACAACTGCTTAGACCCGTCCTCCGTACGGCTTCACCAGGAGAATTTGCCATCCTGAAAGATCCAATCTGTTCTAACGAAAAAATTCACGAAAATTTGCTAGAGTGTTTACGTTTAAACCTATTCGGCATCTAAAGCAGAAACCTCATAATTTCAACAATGTTCACAGTTCAACAGCCTATTACTATCAATTGGTATCATTTTGAAGCATATTTCTTATCCATTGCTCCATACGTTCGAAAAATATGTCTGCTCAACAACATAAATAACGCAATGAATGATGTTAAACTGTCAAAATGAAACCCATTGCTACTGATAGTGCGTTACGCAATCAGCTGCTGATCTCGGTGTCAAAATAAAAGTCTAAGGGTGGGAATACATCTGCGGAACGTCCGGCGCCGAAAGCTCAGCGGCTGAAGTGTCAGTCGCATTATTCAGTTGTTATGACAAACCAAACGGTCAACACGCGGCGTCTTGTTCAGCGCGCTACGCGACGGAAAGTTACGTGGCGTCATCATCAGTCTCTCTGTGCCGACACTTTATGGTGTACGGTTTTTGTAAAGTACCTGAAATGTCCAGAAAAATCGATTTAACTAGAATATTAGCTATTATGGGGGGCTTAGAAGACGTTGCCGCTCTTCGCTGCCGCCACGCGTGCGATGTACAACACACGCCGAACGTTCAGCTACGCCCGACGAACTTTTGGTCGCGCAACGCATCGCGTGATGTGTCGCTTGCTATGCAAAATACATTAAATGCGTTTTAGCTGAAAAAAACCCGCGAAGGAAGGTCAGGCCCTAGGCCGAATGTGGCGTAATCTGAGGTGATGTGTCATAGGGTACTTGAAATACACTGCGAGCGTATTTAGCCGAACTTTCGGCGCGGTACGTTCCGCGAAAAACAGGATGACGGGCATCCTGTTTTTCCCTTAGTCGCCTTGTACGACACCCGTGGGATGAGAAGGGGTGGTGACATGTGTATTCTGACCCACCGTCAACACACGGCATATTCTCTACCCGTGTACACTCCCATCTAGCTACAAGCTAAACAAATATAAACTTTTTATCAAAGAAATTAAGACGCTTTCAGAGTAACTAGTACTATTGAAGAAGTTATAAACATGTTTGAAGTTGTATCGTATACTGAAGTTTAGCTCCTATTTTTATTTTTATATTATAAACCCGTGCTTCATCGCAATCCCGCCTGATGGTAAGCAGTAATGCAATCGTTGATGGTAAAGCACGCTAGTTTAATAAACCCATTCACTCAAAAAACTGAGTGAATAGAAAGGAAAAAGGCAGTTGAGCGAGGTGATGCAATGTTTAACCCAGAGGCAGATTCATCTGGAGACCCTCCACATACAAACTCCCGACACAACAACATTTGGCGCATCGTACCCGGCACACATCGTAACACAACTACTCAGACCCGTCCTCCGTACGGTCTTTGTCGGTTCCTATATAGGAATTAACGTTATTTTTCCATTGAAACATATACAACGTGTAACAAAAAGAAAAGGGTATATACATACCAAGGGCATGGCATCTTTAGATGATATCAAACGATATCGGAAGGGTTTCAACTCAAAATAAAATACTCAAAAAATTGGTACCAAATTTTCGGTTTCGTGTGTTTCTTAAAATAAAATCATAACAAACGTGGCAGCACACTATATATGTTAATAACTACTCGTTACCTGTCACGTTACTTGCCAAAATCCGATAAATGTCTTCAATATCTCTGTGCGACTAGTATGATAGTCGCCTATCACAGGCGGTGTTTTTCCTCATAACTTCCTAACATAAAGAGATAGGATTAAAAAACCCTTCCAATATCGTTTGATATCATGTAAAGATGCCATGTCTTTGTTATGTATATACCCTTTATGTTACACGTTGTATATGTATTTACATTTTTGGCAAATAACGCAATTTATTTGCCAAAACCGTAAACAAATATGTTTTTAGCCCGGAATGATATCAGTGGCGGATTTACCAGCAGGCTGAGTAGGCAGATTTTTGTGGGCGCAATATTGGGGATCGGTTTTAGTTTAACATATTTTTGTGTATGTAGCATGCATTACCCCGCTTATTCAATAAAAAATGAATGAGCTTTGATTGGCTCAACAAGACCCAAAATATTTTACGTGCAATTTTAAAGATATTTTTTTTCTTTATTTTAAACCAGTGCTTGACAGCAATCGCGCCTGATTGTAAGCAGCGATGCAATCGTTCATGGTAAAGCGAGATAGTTTATTAAGAGCCTATTCACTTAAAAAAAACTGAGTGAATAGGAAGTAAGACAGCAGTTGAACGAGGTGATGCAATGTTAAGCCCAACAACACGACCAACGATGCTGCGCCAGAGGGAGATTGATCTTGAGACTCTCACGACCAAACTCCCAACACAATAACATTTGGCGCATCGTACCCGGCACACATCGCAACACAACTGCTTAGATCCGTCCTTCGTACGGCTTTACCAGACGTCATGCTGGACACGACAGAATTTTCTGAAATTTAAAAACAATGAAGTACCTACATGTCATTGTAGAGGTAAAAGAGCGGCAAAATCTACAGCCTATGTCTTAACAATATGTGAATCCAACACTGAATAATATTCTACTTCTTAGCGTTGTTAAACTAATATCTATCTTCCGTCTTTTTTATAATGAAATAAAAAGGAGAAGATGCAATGAACCTAAAATTTGTTTAGTGAACAAAAGAATGGGGTCAACGTTCTTTTTGGCATTACATTTTTTTTGGCATTATTTCAGAATATATCCTTGGAGTGCACCGACCGCCTTCAGCTTTTGGGAGTTGAGATTTCCTCGAACCTAAACTTTGGGCGGTTCATTGAGTCCAAGGCTAAGGTGGCTGCCAGAAAACTTGGCGTCATCGCAAAGGTCCGGCAGTACTTCACACCAGGGCAGCTTCTAATGTTGTACAAAGCACAGGTCCGTTTGTGTGTAGAGTACTGCAGCCACATTTGGGCTGGTGCTGCGAAATGTCACCTGGCTACTTTGGTTTCAGTGGAGATGCCAGCGAAGAGGCTAATTGGTGACCCTGATTTAACTCGAGACGGTCTCCAAAGCCTAGAGCACAGGCGTAGAGTAGCCAGCCTTTCGGTGTTCTATAGGATGCATTTTGGGGAGTGTGCGAGGGAATTGCATGATTTAATTCCCCCATCTCCGGTCCACCATCGGACGACCTGTCGTACGGCGAGTTTTCACCCTTACGTTGTTAACACTACTACGATCCGGACGAAGCATTTCGCCTCCTCCTTTATATCGCGTACATCAAGGGACTGGAAAGACTTGCCGGCGGCGGTGTTTCCGTCGGACTACAATTTAAGTGTCTTCAAGGCTAGAGTGAATAGGCTCTTAATAAACTAGCGCGCTTTACCATCAACGATCGCATCGCTGCTTACCATCAGGCGGGATTGCGGTCAAGCGCTGGTTTATAATTTATAAAAAAAGAAAAAAAATAGGAACTAAGAGAAATAATAGAAGAAAAGAGAGAGAGAGAGAAAGAATCAACGTGCTGTTCTTTAGTTAAATTTATCTTTGATTGCGATTTTAATAAAACATTTTGCTCAGTAATTAAGATTTCCAAAACAAAAGAGCTAATCGATTTTTCTTGTTTGTACGTTGTAAAATTTGTGTGAACACAGATTCCTAGTAATTGGATTATTCCACAAGACCCTTGAAACTCATCAGTAGCTTTAATATTTAACAAGCCATTTAAAATTAAAGGGTTTCAGCCGTGCGGAGTAGGGATCGACTTTCTAGCACGAAGTCCATAGTTCTGGCCGAAGTTACCCGAGTTACTCATTAATAATTGATTTCTGAAATAGACTTTTGGAGATGGATCGGTGCATAGGAAAATGTCCCTCCAGTGCACTCATTAATTATAATAACAACAATTTATTATTTATGCTCCCTTCACAAAGTTGATTTATAATATTAGTCTATAGAATAGAATAGAATACTTTTATTTCAGGCCGGAGTCTATAGGGTTAGTAACAATCTTACTTAACTTCTAATGTTAGTAGGTTACAGACACAGATACATATACATAAATTTAACTTAAAACTTAGCGTGGAGCTGCATCCACCTCTGCCACATGCCTGAATTCCATCTTTGTGAGAGACTTGTGCCTGACATAGGTATTTGGGGAAAAACTAGGTCATCAGGCACCAGGACTAGAATTACCTTTTACGGAGATACCGTGCCAGAGTCAAAGACTTTATAATGATAAATATACGTGATTCGTGATAGATAAGTCGAGTAGATGTAGTACAATATTATATGAAATATCTGCACTAATCTACAAAGATCATGTCGCCCTGTCTTCTAAACCAGGTACCTAATCCTGTATATTAGGAGACAATTAATGGATTATAATGACGACAAACACACATGATTCGTGAGAGATAAGAGGAGATGTACAATATAACATGAAATATCTACACGTATCTACAAAGATCATGTCGCCTTGTCTTCTAAACATGGTATCCCCGTATCTTAGGAGACAATAGTCATTTACGTGTTGCTCAGAACTTTTTTTTGATAATTTAATTATAAACTAGTGCTTGACAGCAATCTCGCCTGATGGTAGGTAGGCAGTGATGCAATCTTTAATGGTAAAGCGCGCTAGTTTATTAAGAGCCTATGCCCTCAAAAAACTGAGTGAATAGGAAGGAAGACGGCAATTGAGCGAGGTGATGCAATGTTAAACCAAACAACAATACCAACGATGCTGCGCCAGAGGGAGATTGATCTGGAAACCCTCCACGACGAAACTGGAAACACAACATTATTAGGCACATCGTGCCCGGCACACATCGCAAAACATTATACTCAGATCCGTCTTCCGTACGGTTTCACCAGACATCATGCCGGAACACGATGTATCGCTAGGCGACAAGACTTTTTCTGGCGGCTGGTAACTTCTGCCGGCAGCCGATGTTATGGCCTACCACCGAGGAGCTTAAGGAACTTCCAGATTTGTACCTAACTACATAATTATAATTAAGTAATGAATAAAAATAATTACTATTTCAAGCACATAAATGTTGACCCCGTGGATTCTCACGGGGTAGAAGGGGGGAGGGGGGAAGGGTATTCACCCTGATAAAAACTTTGCCCCTTAGTCATAAACGCTGCTTAAAGTTAACTAGTGATCAGCGATTGTTTAAACATACATTTTAGACGTTTTCACGTCACTGAACTTTAATCATTGTTTATGAATGAACCCCTTAAACTCTGTGGTGTTTATTCATTAAGGATGATTAAACTTAAGTGACGTTAAAAAGTCAAAAATGTATAGTTAAAGAATCGCTAATCACTAGTTTTTAGGCAGCAAATCAAATCAAATCAAAATTGTTTATTTCAAATTAACCATCAGTTGGTGCTTTTGTTAGGTCTTTCACTTTTCTTGGAATGACCGACATTGGTCAATGTCGGTCAGTCCAATAAAAGTGAAGCTAAATTGCACGTTCCAAAGCGTAGATCTCTATGGAAAAGAACGTGCAAGAAACTCTATGGACTCTCTTTTAAAACTCATAACTCTTCTAAAATCAGCGTTTTTTGTATGGGGGTATATTTTAAAGCTGATTGCAAACCATCTGTATGCAAAATTTCCTCCGAATCCGTTTAGCAGTTTTTACCTGAAAGCGTAACAAACATACAAGCACATAAACTTTCACGTTTATAGGATTAGTAAGATTTATAAGCTTTATATTTATCCTTAATATTATATACATTCACATATTTTATATTTAATTTTTGGACAGCCTCCGTGGCGTAACGGTACCGGACGCGGCCGCTGCGCAAGGTGGCGCGGGTTCGATCCCCGCACAGTGCAAGCATTTGTATGCATGAATATGAATATTTGCACTGGTCTGGTCGTGCCTCGGAAAGCACGTTAAGCCATTGCTCCCGGTTGCCGTACGAACATCTAGTGGCAGTCGTTACGGGTTGTTGGAGCCCTCAAAAGTCCAACAATTGGTCTAGCTGCAATGCTTCGATGTCGCCTTCGGGTTGTGGAGGTCAGACGGCAGTCGCTTCACGGAAAATGTCGAAGTTTAGCCATATCAGCAGTTGGACTGGTAAAGCGGACCCCAGACTCCAAAGCTGAAAAGGCTTCGGATGCGACTGGGATTAACGCTGGGATGATGATGATTTTATATTTAATTTCATGTACTTAATTAGAGTACAACTTATGTCCACGTGTGACAACTTATGTAACATCCGAGCTAAATCCGAATCGAATCATCCGATCAATGAAATGCCTAGCCGATCCGATTAGGGCCGACTGCTCACTAAATCATATCACAATTACAATTTGTAATGCTTTTTAAAGTTCGTTCAGTCGTATCTTTTTATGATCTAATTGAAATAAGTGAATTGACTTTGGCTCAACTTTGACTTCTCTTTTTTAGAGTCAGTGCTCTGTTCATGTCTTGTAGGTACTATGAGCAAGAATCTATACTAATATATAAAGCTGAAGAGTTTGTTTGTTTGTTTGTTCGCGCTAATCACGGGAACTGCTGGTGCGATTTGAAAAATTCTTTTTGCGTTGGATAGCCCATTAATTCAGGAAGGCTTTAGGCGATATAACATCGCTATGACCACAGAGCGGTAACAAAAAATGTTGCGAAAACGGGAGCTGACGCAGACGTACATATTGCTTCCATTATTTTAACAGGCGCTTATTTTATATCAACTCTGCTCTTTTTAATTTTTTTCGGAACGGGACGAACAGCGCAGTCAGTTACCATTGAACTTAGCTCATGAGGAAATGCAATATTAGTAAAAGCAGTGAGCGCGGAAGACTGTTACAGCAGTGTAAGTTGTTAGTTTGGGATGAATGTGATGATATTCCACAAAAGGGCAATTGAAGCACTAGATCGCACAATCGGGAACATCAAAGGTAACCTAGATATCATGGGAGGGACGGTGGTACCTTTAGCTGGTGACTTTGGGCAGACCCTTCCGGTGATTACTAGGGGTATGCTGCCGGCAGATGAAATAAATTCCTCTTTAAAAGTATCTGCATTATGGATTCGCGTGAAAAAGTATTGTCTCACCAAGAATATGCGAGGGCAACTTCATCACGATTCTCAAGCCGGGTATGTGCAATATGCAGCACCTCTTTTAAAAATCGGAGTAGATCGCATGCCAACTGACAGTAACGGCATGATTAGAAGGAGTCATGAGTTCTGTCACCTATTAAATAATTCTATCCGGATCTTCATACAAAAATGGCCAACCGAGAATGGCTATGCGAAAGGGCAATTTTGGCGCCGACTAATGAAATAGTAAAATAAATGAACAAATTATGTTAAACGATCAGGGAAATGTTATCGAATACCTCTCAGTGGACAATATTACGGACACTGAACAAGTTACATCATTACCTATAGAATTTTTTAACTCTTTAGAATTATCAGGAGTGCCACCCCATAAGTTGATACTAAAAGTTGGTGTTCCAGTCCTATTAATGAGGAATCTTGACGCTCCAAAGCTGTGTAATGGTACTCGGTTACAAATAACACATATGGGTCACAACATTGTAAAGGCTATAATCATGGCTGGAATGGCAAAAGGACAAAATGTCTTGATTCCCCGTATTCTCATCATCCTGACTGATTTGCCATTTCAATTTAATAGTGTACAGTTCCTTCTGAAAGCAGCGTTTGCTATAACAATAATAAAGCTGACAGACGCTTAAAGTTGCAGGAGTTCATTTAGAAATAACATGTTTTTCTCATGGGCAACTCTATGTGGCATGCTCACGTGTATCAAATCCAGAAAACCTTTATGTTTTGGCAAAAGACAGCAAAACAAAAAAAGATGTTTATAAAACCGTACTTACTTAAATATGCTCATATTTTATCAAGCGTAATACTTTTAACCCTTATTTCACAATATCCTAAGCATATCCAAAATACCAACCAACGCAAAATAATTAGAAGTATGATATTTGATGTTTCTTTCCTTTGCTAAACCTTTAAACCCGGTAAAATTAACGTTGCCATAGACCTTATGTATCTTCATAATCCTACTAATAATATAAACGCGAAAATGTGTGAGGATGTTTGAAACCTTGCAGGCATTTATCTTGGCATTCCCCCGGAAACGGGAACCACCGCGTAAACTGAAGTAAACTGCAGCCTACGCGGACAAAGTTGCGGGCAACAACTAGTTCAATCAGAAAGAAAATCAGAAAAAATAGTGTTTCTGAACCATCGGTTCAAAATGGGACAAAGACAGACTTGGAACAAAGGATAATCACAAATCGGCTAAGTATGCTAAAAGCTGCCTTGTGATTTGTGTGTAGGTACATACGACAACAAAATTCTAACGAACTAAAATGAATAAATAATGTTAATTCATTAAAAAACAAGCTCTAAGCATAAATGGCTTAATGAACATAATTTCCATTACATTAAAGATTTCTTTGATACATTTATATTTTTTATTTTTATATATATATATATATATATACATATATATATATATATTACATATTATAAACCAGCGCTTGACCGCAATCCCGCCTGATGGTAAGCAGTGACGCAATCGTTGATGGTAAAGCGTGAGTTTATTAAAAGCCTATTCACTCTAGCCTTGAAGACACTCAAATTGTAGTCTGACGGAAACACCGCCGCTGGCAAATTGTTCCAGTCCCTCGATGTACGCGGTATAAAGGAGGAGGCGAAACGCTTCGTCCGGATCGTAGTGGCGTTAACAACGTAAGGGTGGAAACCAGCCGTACGACGGGTCGCCCGCTGGTGGAACGGAGATGGGGGAATTAAATCATGCAATTCCCTCGCACACTCCCCGAAATGCATCCTATAGAACACCGAAAGGCTGGCTACTCTACGCCTGTGCTCTAAGCTTTGGAGACCAACTCGAGTTAGATCAGGATCACCAATCAGCCTCTTTGCACGTCTCTCCACTGAATCCAAAGTGGCCAGGTGACACTTAGCAGCACCAGCCCAAATGTGGCTGCAGTACTCCACACACGAACGGACCTGTGCTTTGTATAACATTAGAAGCTGCCCAGGTGTGAAGTACTGCCGGACTTTTGCGATAACGCCAAGCTTCCTGGCAGCCACCTTGGCCTTGGACTCAATGAACCGCCCAAAGTTAAGGTTCGAGGAAATCTCAACTCCCAAAAGCTGAAGGCGGTCGGAACACTCCAAGGACACATTCCGAAAAGTAGGGGCCAAGGTGAACTGGCTGTTTTTGGCGGTGAAAAGACACGCCTGTGATATCTATCTATAGTAATATATATAAAGCTAAAGAGTTTGTTTGTTTGAACGCGCTAATCGCGGGAACTACGGGTCCGATTTGAAAAATTCTTTTTGCGTTGGATAGCCTATTAATCTAAGAAGGCTTTAGGCTATAACATCACGCTGCGACTAATAGGAGCAGAGCATAACTAACTCCACGCGAACGAAGTCGCTGGCGGCCGCTAGTACTACTATATAAAGCTGAAGAGTTTGTTTGTTTGAACGCGCTAATCTCGGGAACTACTGGGTAATATGTAGTGATATATCATCTTTTATGTATATTTCACGACTTCGAAACTAACAAAATCGCTGGCAGAAGCTAGTCTGAAATCAACTTTCAGAACAAGCTTGTTTTTCTCTCCAATATCAAATTAACGCCGCATTGTTTGAATTGATCAATGCCCTTAGAATGATTGTAGTCCTAAGTAAATTGAACAATTTCAATATTAAAAATTCTATGAATAAATTAAACATAACAGTGCTTAATTATAATTAAAATGGTAGGTACATTTATGAGAGTTCAGTTATTATAGGAGAAATAGAATTAGTTAAAATTGTACAACTTTTTTGTTTTTATTTTACTTGGGTAACCTAATCAGCCACTCCTGGGTCAAAGGCCTCCTCTCGGTGATATGGAATGGGCCTACCACGTGGGTCCAGTGCGGATTTGTAGATGTCACATGACTTCGAAATGTTGCCTCTAGGACATGCCGGTTTCCTCACGATTTTTGGCTTCCCCGTTTTGAGAGCAGTGGTGATGAAATAATTTACCTAAAGTAAGGGTCCAACTAGGTAGGTCCAACTTCGAGAAAGAGGTGTCTCGGCGAATCCAGCTCGGTTGGGCAGCGTTCGGGAAGCTACGCTACATCTTCTCGTCGTCCAAGATACCACAGTGTCTCAAGACTAAAGTCTTTGACCAGTGTGTGCTGCCAGTGATGACTTACGGAACTGAAACGTGGTCGCTCACAATGGGTCTCATACGAAGGCTCAGAGTCACACAAAGGGCAATGGAAAGAGCTATGCTAGGGGTTTCTCTGCGTGATCGAATCAGAAATGAGGAGATCCGCAGAAGAACCAAAGTCACCGACATAGCTCTGCGAGTCGCTAAACTTAAGTGGCAGTGGGCAGGGCATATTGCTCGTAGAACCGATGGCAGATGGGGCAGTAAGGTTCTGGAGTGGCGACCACGTACTGGAAGACGCAGCGTAGGGAGGCCCCCAACAAAGTGGACCGATGACCTGGTGAAGGTCGCAGGAAGGCGATGGATGCGGGTAGCACAAGCCCGGTCAGCGTGGAAAGCCTTGGGGGAGGCCTTTGTCCAGCAGTGGACATCTATAGGCTGAAGAAGAAGAAAGGGCCTGATGGGGTTGGAGTCCTACAACTTGTAAGCCGTGACCGATGCCAGTAGGCCACCGCTGCTTAACCTACAAATTAACAATTAGGTACTGCATTTATGATACAAATTATATGAAAGACAGTTTAATGTTTTTCTGTTGCCGCTCTTATAACAAAACTATAATTTAAAGTAAATATTTTTTGCGGACTGTTTTTTTTATGTGTACATGGGAAATCATCAAATGATCTCTCTCGCTCTGGGCGGAGCGGAAAGGCGTGTCAAACTTTTACTGACTAAAACCCACCAGTGTAGAAACTGTGAGGTACCCAGGCAAGTGCAGTACCTTGCCTGGGTGCCAGGGCCACGGTTTCTCTTTTAACCATACCGCAACCCTGACTCAGACATCAGTGGTCTTCGTGGACCCCGTCACTATATGCTGGGCAAGCCCGCACCTACGGTGGCCGGGACTCTGATATTGTCTCCCGACCAAGGCATCTACCGCGGCGGCTAGAGGTGTGAGAGCGCGGAGATTCCTGCTCCCTCACGCGCTCCGCCTCCTGCTTTGCCAGCATCACTGCTTCGCAGAAAGAGGTGATGTTCTGCCATGTACTCTCGCTCCGGAACATGGCCTGGACCAAAGCTGTGCAGATCTTCACCGTATGCTTCACCGTGTCCTCAGGACGATCCCCACACTGAAGACATTACGACTTTCACTGATTCTTCAAAGAAGCACGCGGAACTTCACACCAGGGCAGCTTCTAATGTTGTACAAAGCACATGTCCGTTCGTGTGTGGAGTACTGCAGCTACATTTGGGCTGGTGCTGCGAAATGTCACCTGGCTACTTTGGATTCAGTGGAGAGGCGTGCGAAGAGGCTAATTGGTGACCCTGAATTAACTCGAGACGGTCTCCAAAGCCTAGAGCACAGGCGTAGAGTAGCCAGCCTTTCGGTGTTCTATAGGATGCATTTTGGGGAGTGTGCGAGGGAATTGCATGATTTAATTCCCCCAACTCCGTTCCACCATCGGACGACCCGTCGTACGGCAAGTTTCCACCCTTACGTTGTTACGAACGAAGCGTTTCGCCTCCTCCTTTATACCGCGTACATCAAGAGACTGGAACAACTTGCCGGCGACGGTGTTTCCGTCGGACTACAATTTGAGTGTCTTCAAGGCTAGAGTGAATTGGCTCTTAATAAACTAGCGCGCTTTACCACCAATGATCGCATCGCTGCTTACCATCAGGCGGGATTGCGGTCAAGCGCTGGTTTATAATTTATAAAAAAAAAAAAGTGTACCACACATTTTTATGCTGCTAGGCAGCAGTTTGGGTTGTTGTCATTTGAATAGCTAAGCAGGATGGATTTGGTGTATGCGTCGATGGTAACAATTACTTCCTGTACCCAATTTACCAGTAATACCCATATGGATGACCTGAAACGCTGCAGTGGGCTTCTTAAGGGTAGATGCAGTAGACAGGTATTTTAGGACATAATTTATGTATTTCATACCTTTCCCACCGCACATTGTGCCTAGTCAGAACAAAAAGTGGAACACGCGATAAATTGGGAATGAAGCGTCTAAAGTATTCAGCCAATCCGTTAGATTGCCTAACTTGTTTGACAGTTTTCGGAATCGGTGCCTTCGTTAACCTACCTACCTTAGGTACCTTAGGTACCTTTCTTGGATTAGGGCTTGGCTAGGGAAATTAGTTTTTTATTAATTTACTTTAATAAAAGTAACCCGAAATCCACTAATTCTATTCTTTAATTGAAAAATAGCGAACTGACTGCAACAAATAAATAGAAACGAATCAACATAGTCATTATGCATCAATGAATTTAAAATTAATGTTTCAAAAGCCTCGGGTCGACATATTTTTATTTTTCGTAGGTATGTCATGTTACGAACGAATTATTTCGTGGCGAGTTAACGCGCTGCCACGCGTGTGAATTCTCTTTTTATTATTTGCATACTTAATATTTAAAACGTTCAACGCCATGGAATAAAATTATAAATCTCGATTCAAGCCATGTCAGACAATGATGGGCGACACCAATAGGTATGTTCCGTTCGGGCCATGGGGGATAACAATCAGAGGTAGGTATATATTTATATATAATATATATTTAAACGTCCGCCGGTCCGGAACAAGCGGGGTAGACCAAAGAAATGCTGGCTTGACGTTGGAAGAGATGACATGCGTGCCAACAATCTCACACCACAGAATGCTAAAGATCGCGCGAAATGGAGGAAATTAAGTAGGAAAGCGGCCCCCGGGCTCCAACGCGAAAGCCGCGGATGCAACCGGGATAAACGCTGAGATGATGATGATGATGATAAGTTTAAAAGTCTCTTCTGAGCTGGCGGTCAATAATACAAGGCAACATTGCGCTGCATGACCCGCGTAGCCTCCTCGATCGGTGTAGATAATCACATCAGCAGTCTTATGATAAAAAGTTATGTCAGTGTTTCTAAAAATATTATTTTATTAGCTTACAATTTGGTTTGTGAAAATTTCCGCAATTATATCGATGTTTTCTATGTTACAAATGTATACTTAACTAACAATAAAACAAAATTTAGATTTTTTGTCAACTTCAAATCATTTCTATGGCCTAGGTATAGGGAAAGTTAAGTGCTGCCCAGCAATCTTCGACATGCAAAACTTTTTAATTGTGGTATTTCCAGAAATTGATACTTTCAATAAATTCAGTAAGATATCGGTAGCCATATTTGGATCTTTTGCGTTAAAAATAGGGGAGAAATCCAGTTGTGACAATGTTTGTCAAGGCCATCATAGTCAATTGTTGTTATAAAGTGGTTTGTGACCGAACGTATAGATTTATTATAGATGCAAAGTAAGGAAAATGAGTGATCGGTTATTGTGGAACTTAAAATAAAGGTTTGAGTGGGGGAAGTTGTTTTGAGAAAGATAATATGATCCAAACAATTTTGGTACCTGGTTGGAAGGGTGTGAGCAGGGAGATAACCGTGAAAAGCGAGGCAATTTAGGTATTCTCGGGAGCGCGTGTCAGATGTGGTAGGTTTGATGTCCACGTTTAAATCGCCTGTTAGAACTATCGATTTAAATGAAGGCAGCGAGGTGAGTATGCTGTTAAGGGCTGTGAGAAAGTTATTTATTATATGAACTATTGATGGTGATCGATAAATAGGTACAGATTATCGCCAAGTCTCGAGTTAATTTTTATAATAAGACCAGAGGCGGATTGAAGAAAGTCTTGCTCTTCACATGTAACAGACAGCTCCGATCTCGAGTACACCACTACACCATCATTCTGATTGAGGTGTTTAGTGGTCATGAATGACGAGTAATTGTTGAGAATCGGAATAACGATATTGCTAGAACACGGTAACCAACATTCAGTCAAAACAAGCAGTTCGCAATCAAAAGAAATTTAGTGCAGAAGTGTTTGGAAGTTTAAAAAATTATGATTAATGGAACGAAGGTTTTGTGATAGGATTTTAATGAAATTATTAGGATATTTCACGGTGGAGAGTGTTTCCTCAGGTGCGCAGTTACGAGTGAATAGGATGATATATAATATATTTTAAGAACGTATGGAAGGCTAGTGGTTAGGGGCACTAAGTTTAAAAATATTCTTTTAATTATATTGGTTTCTCGGTGGTAGGCCATAACATCGGCTGCCGGCAGAAGTTACCTACCACCCAGCAGACAAAGTCTTGCCGCCAAGCGATTCGTCGTGTTCCGGCATGATGTCTGGTGAAGCCGTACGGAGGACGGGTCTGAGCAGTTGTTTTGCGATGTGTGGCGGGTACGATGCGCCAAATGTTGTTGTGTCGGGAGTTTGGTCGTGGAGAGTCTCCAGATCAATCTCCGTCTAGCGCAGCATTGTTTGGTCGTGTTGGTCTTGGGTTTAACATTGCATCACCTCGCTCAACTGCCTTCATCCTTCCTATTCCTTAGTTTTTTAAGTGAATAGGCTTAATAAACTAGTGGGCTTTACCATCAACGATTTCATCACTGCTTACCATCAGGCGGGATTGCAGTCAAGCACTAGTTTATAATTATTAAAAAAAAAAGGTAGATATGTAAAGGGTGATGGATATGAACGCATTCAGACGTAAAGAGATGTAGTGACATGGTGAAATGGACAAATTTGAAGCAGGCTTGTCTCGGCGTGTTTACGACATCGTTACAGGTGATGAATCTTGGATCAGCGCTTAGTTTCTGGATCGTATTGTTATCAATAAACATCTATTTTTATCAGTTTCTGGATCGTATGTTATCAGAAACTAAGCGCTGGTTGACGGTTTGGGTGTTTCAAAACGAATGAACGCCTACCAAAGTGAAGCGATCTAGAAGTGGGGGTAAGATTTTGATCGCGAGCTTTTTCACTCGCTACTTGGTGTCAATTCCTTTAAGAAACCAAAGAAGCATTAACGCTGAATGGTATACTACCAAATTCTTGACAGAAGTTTATACTGTTGTGAGCAACAAGCGACCAAACACAGGGCTCCGCGGGTTACTGCTTCACCACGGCAATGCGCCCGCCCACAACGCAATCAAAACTAGGGACTTCCTGGACAGTCATCATCATCCCAGCGTTAATCCCAGTCGCATCCGAAGCCTTTTCAGCTTTAGAGTCTGGGGTTCGTCTTACCAGTCCAACTGCTGATATGGCTAAACTTCGACATTTTCTATGAAGCGACTGCCGTCTGACCTCCGCAACCCGAAGGCGACATCGAAGCATTGCAGTTAGACAAATTGTAGGACTTTTGAGGGCTCCAACAACCCGTAACGACTGCCACTAGATGTTCGTAGGGCAACCGGGACCAACGGCTTAACGTGCTTTCCGCGGCACGACCAGACCAGTACAAATATTCATATTCATGCATACAAAAACTTCCTAAGTTGTTACAAGCAGCACAGAACCTAATAGAACAAGGTATAGATTCGTAGGAAATAATAATTAATGATGTAATCTGACTTTTTGTATGTAATGTTTTTGTTTTTTTTTTGTTTTGTATAATTTGTTCTTACTTATAGCACTGAATTGGAATGCTCTGTAATAGTGCTATAATTGTATTTTTCTAAATAAATAAATAAATAATAAATAAATACTTGCACTGTGCGGGGATCGAACCCGCGCCACCTTGCGCAGCGGCCGCGTCCGCTACCGCTACGCCACGGAGGACTTCCTGGACAGTACACCGGTCAAACTCCTGGGTCAAAAATAAAAGATCAGCTCAAAGGGATACAATTTTCGTCGCCGGATGAAGCGCTGCCAGCGTTCGAGCATGTTGTAAACGAGGTATCTGCGGCGGACTGGAAAAAGTGTCTGGAAAACTGGTTCAAACGCATGAAACTTCGTATAGAGGCTGGTGGAGAGTACCTACTTTGAAAAAATTAAATAAAAATATATACCTATATAATATGTAAGTATATATGATGTATATATGATGTCTGGTGAAGCCGTACGGAGGCCGGGTCTGAACAGTTGTGTTGCGATGTGTGGCGGGTACGATGCGCCAAATATTGTCGTCTCGGGAATTTGGTCGTGGAGAGTCTCCAGATCAATCTCCCTCTAGCGCAGCATCGTTTGGTCGTGTTGGTCTTGGGTTTAACATTGCATCACCTCGTTCAACTGCCGTCATCATTCCTATTCCTAAGTTTTTTAAGTGAATAGGCTTAATAAACTAGTGCGCTTTACACTCAACGATTGCATCACTGCTTACCATCAGGCGGGATTGCAGTCAAGCACTAGTTTATAATTATTAAAAAAAAAAACCTACTTATAGAACATTTTTTTTACTATCGCAAAACTTTCGAATGCCCTCGATAGATCATTTCCGCATTTCATTTCTGGTTTGAACATAGTTCATAATAGTTCTGAAATTAAACTCACAGATTAAGTTAGCTTTAGATATAAGTACAATCAAACAATTACAAAGTAGATATTCAGTAGGTAAGGTGTTGAGAAGCTCTGAAGAAGCGTCATCTATACTAATATAAGATTTTCCCAAGACCTCCTACACGCATTCATACTATATTAGGTATACATACAGCCGCCAGCGACTTCGTTTGCGTGGAGTTAGTTATGCTACGCTCCTATTGGTCGCAACGTGATGTTATATAGCTTAGGTACTGGAATAATGGGCTAACCAACGCAAAAAGAATTTTTCCAATTGGACCAGTAATTCCTGCTACAAACAAACTCTTCAATAAAGCTGAAGAGTTTGTTTGTTTGTTTGAACGCGCTAATCTGAGTCTGGTCTGGTCCAATTGGAAAAATTCTTTTTAGTTTTAGCGCCTGGTTTTGATCTTTTTCTTGTTTCTTCAAAGTTAGCTTTTTTCACATTTTTCTTAACCGTTCTAACTGCTTTGGTTGCAGCTAGTTCATCTTTTACAGGCGTGTCGGTTAAGATAGCAGATTTTACTTTGCATCTCTGTGTTTGATTTCCTTTCCTTGGTGGAGCCTTTGGCAAAGGTCTAAGAGTTTTAGGTGAGAATGGAGTTGCTGCCACAGCAGCTGAAGTATCTCGAGGGGTAAATGCTACAGGTATTTCTGTAACTGTCTTAGGTTAAGCATTTCTTTAGCTACATAAGCAGCTTTTTTAATATACCTGTAACCAGTTCAAGTTGTAACTCGAAGCCGCGTCACGTAGACTTTTCTGTAGCAAAGTTACCTCTTCCGCTGCTTCGCGACTCGCCATACCTCTGTCAGTCTTTCTTTATAGTCAGTAGGCATGCTAAAACAAAATAAATCAACAAAAAACACAATTACTTTATTCCGCCCGTTATTATCTACTGTTGCTTGATATATAATGAAAACGAGGAGAGTTGAAACAGCCTGTTTCAAATCTCCTCAGTAAGAAAAAATCTTTCAATTTATATTCAATCTACTATTAAGAAGCAAATACACAGAAATCAATTGTACCAAATATATATAATAAATCTTTAGTTAATGAGCTTTCGAAACTTATATAACTTAAACCAAAGTACAAAACCACTATCAAAATATAGGCATAGTAAAAATACGTTAAAACCTTACTTTTCTCGTTTTTTGTCACATGGCACTCAAGGCTCCACAACCGCACGACTCACGCGACGGCAAAGAGTATAATAATAATAGGGTAAAGTGACGGAAAGAGAAAGAGGTGTCTCGGCGAATCCAGCTCGGTTGGGCAGGGTTCGGGAAGCTACGCTACATCTTCTCGTCGTCCAAGATACCACAGTGTCTCAAGACTAAAGTCTTTGACCAGTGTGTGTTGCCAGTGATGACTTACGGAACTGAAACGTGGTCGCTCACAATGGGCCTCATACGAAGGCTCAGAGTCACACAAAGGGCAATGGAAAGAGCTATGCTAGGAGTTTCTCTGCGTGATCGAATCAGAAATAAGGAGATCCGCAGAAGAACCGAAGTCACCGACATAGCTCTGCGAGTCGCTAAACTTAAGTGGCAGTGGGCAGGGCACATTGCTCGTAGAACCGATGGCCGATGGGGCAGCAAGGTTCTGGAGTGGCGGCCACGTACTGGAAGACGCAGCGTAGGGAGACCCCCAACAAGGTGGACCGATGACCTGGTGATGGTCGCGGGAAGCCGATGGATGCGGGCAGCACAAGACCGGTCATCGTGGAAAGCCTTGGGGGAGGCCTTTGTCCACCAGTGGACATCTATAGGCTGAGGAAGGAACGCGACGGACAGAACTGACACGTCCACGGCTAGGTAGGGAGTAGTTAAAAAGTAACATTGCCAATTCGCTCGCGGTTTTGAGTTCCAAGAAATCAGTACTGTTTTAAATCACCTTTGTTTCAAATCCCCTCGGTCTCCCCTATTGATTTATTTTTCGAGTGCCTTATAAATGATAAATGGTCAACTCGGTAATAACAGAGATGGGATAGAAAAATATATAACATAAAGATAAATCTTGTGACGGGGTCTACGAAGACCGATGCCTTCTGAGTCAGGGTTGCGGGTTGGTTAAAAAAGAAAATGTGGTCCTGGCACACAGGCAAGTGAAGAAACACGGGCGGGTTTTAGTCAATAAAAGTCTGACACGCCCTTCCGCTCAGAGAGAGAGAGAGAGAGAGAGAGGTCCTTTGATGATTTCCTATCCCAAACAAAAAAAAAATAGAAATCTTTATCACTAAATAAGTTAAATAATATTTTCATAAAATACAGGTTACCATGATTGCAGTAATGAAACGCAACTGTCAACGTTGATTGTCCAAGTCCAACGTCAACAAGTAAATGTCTGATGTCAAAATGAAATGTGAAATGTTGCGATTTCACTGATTAGAAAAGTTTGAACACAAATATCTGAACAAGAATAAGTATACAGTGAAGTGTTAAAACGTTATTTCAGACAACATGTCGGCCACGACATCCTATAATAATGATAAAGTGGTGATGGGTGAAGTGGAGTACCCGGCAAGCGATCCCGCTTCTGGGGCGTTTTTCCAACCAGATTATAAGAAGTAAATGAATGATTTATGTATTATGAACTGTTTCAAACCGTCCTCAAATAATTCCAGAACACAATTTAGTAATTTTAAGTACTTAACAATGTGTTTTTACATTGATTTAGTTTCCGGGAAATATACTCAAAATCTCGAGATAATTTCCAAACTTTCATATTTATGTTCAAGCTTTATTTACAAAATTTATATATAACCATAAAATATTCCTTTTACAAATTCTATGATACACGTATCTATCATAAACACCACTGTTTTACAGGAATGAAGACTTGAAGCTCATGTTAGATGGGTCTAAAGACTCCTTAAAACTAGAGGCTATGAAGAGGATCATTGGCATGATTGCCAAGGGAAGGGATGCTTCTGATCTGTAAGTATACTTTTTTGTAATAGTACCATTAAACAAGGTCAGTAGATCAATGACTGAGCAACTTTTTGTTCAATATAGGGAGCAGTATATTAAGTAAATTATGATTTGGAGTTAAAACAATTTGTTTATTATAGGTTTCTGAAACTAACAATTACAAATTTCCATACCAACAACAAGAAGTAAAATGGCTGAGCGGGCAGTTAACAAATCAAAATTAGTTAATAGTAAAAACTTGGAAGTAGTTGGGGTCCCCAGGCTTGATTCCTACCACCAATTCAGCTTGCATGTGATTGTTGACACATCTAACTAGAGCCCAAATATATATACTATTTATAGTTTATAGGGACTTAGCTTTTAAGTCAAGACTATGTTACTCGGTGGTAGGCAACAACATCAGCCGCCGGCATAAGTTACCACCCACCAGACAAAGTCTTGCCGCCAAGCGATTCGTCGTGTTCCGGCATGATGTCTGGTGAAGCCGTACGGAGAACGGGTCTGAGCAGTTGTGTTGCGATGTGTGCCGGGTACGATGTGCCTAATGTTGTTGTGTCGAGAGTTTGGTCGTGAAGGCTCTCCAGATCATCCTCTGGCGCAGCATCGTTGGTCGTGTTGTTGGGTTAAACATTGCATCACCTCGCTCAACTGCCGTCTTCCTTCCTATTCACTCAGTTTTTTTGAGTGAATAGGCTTAATAAGCTAGTGTGCTTTACCATCAACGATTGCATCACTGCTTACCATCAGGCGGGATTGCAGTCAAGCACTAGTTTATAACTATTAAAAAAAAAAAAAAAAAAATAAAATAAAACATTTCTCACTTCACATAATGCCCCCATATTAACATTAGTTTTTCACTAGGTACATCATCTTTATCTAAAATATATCTTTGTTTCATAGGTTTCCAGCAGTTGTTAAAAATGTGGTATCAAAGAATATTGAGGTAAAGAAGCTGGTGTATGTGTACCTCGTGAGGTACGCTGAGGAGCAGCAGGACTTGGCTTTGCTGTCCATCAGCACCTTCCAGAGGGCTTTGAAGGTAATTGGATATGTGGCAGTTCGTCATCATGTGATGGATTATGGCTCTGCCTGAGTGAGCAGTAGGAACATTATAGGCAGATTATGCACTGTAGTCATGGTGGCCTAGTGGTTATAACACCAGCCTCTCAAGTATGACTGCGGGTTTGATTCCAGGTCAGGCAAATGCCAATGTAACTTTTCTAAGTTATATGTACTTTCTAAGTATATCTTGGACATCAATGACTGATTACAAGGTGAAGGAAAACATCTTGACGAAACCTGGACTTTAAATCTGACATCGCCAACCCACATTGAGCAAGCGTGGTGATTACGCTCTATCCTTCTCTGTATGAGAAAAGACCTGTGCCCAGCAGTGGGACGATAATATGGTTGATGATAATGCATGAAGATTGTATTTGAAAAATTATAGCTTCTTATTTATAGATATTACTTAAAGCCAGATATGTTTTATGACAAAATGACATGCTTATCTTATCAATTCTGCAGTAACAGGCCGAACAACAGTTGCAACTGATACTAAGTTAAATCTATTCGCCTTTTGTTTCCCAGGACCCCAACCAGTTAATCCGTGCAAGTGCTCTCCGAGTCCTCTCCTCCATTCGAGTGCCCATGATTGTGCCTATTGTGATGCTAGCCATCAGAGACTCTGCCAGCGACATGAGCCCGTATGTCAGGAAGACTGCAGCTCATGCTATACCGAAGTTGTATAGGTAAGTATTTATTTACAATGGTCCAGTACCCGAATAACACAATCAAGTTTTTTTTATCTCATTCTCTCTCTCATTATCTCTTTTTGTATGTACAGATACCAGCACATCAAGCTACCCAAAACACAATTTTTTCCCAATGAACCTTGAACCTTAAAGCTTTATATATAAAGTTGAAAATCTATTATGATAATGTGGCTATTCTATTTTCAAATAATTTTTGATTGTTGTTGTCTCTTCCTAACAGCTTGGACCCAGAACAAAAGGAGGAGCTAGTATCGATCATAGACAAGCTGTTATCAGATAAAGCGCCTCTAGTTGTTGGTTCAGCCGCCATGGCTTTTTCTGAAGTCTGTGGAGAACGGATGAGTCTTATACATAGAAGTTACAGGTATATATTTATATGAAGTTACGTAAATATTCATCTATCTCTCTATAACATGTAACGTAAAGGGTATGCAACCTCATGTTTTGTATATGCAAAACCCGAAATATATTCTCCCTTATTCATAAACATTGCTTAAAGTTAACTAGTGGTTAGCGATTGTTTAAACATATATTTTAGACGTTTACACCTCACTTATTGTTTACGAATAAACCCCTTAAGCAGTGGTGTTTATTCATAAACGATGATTAAAGTTAAGTGACTTTAAAAGGTCAAAAATGTATGGTTAAAGAATCGCTAATCACTAGTTAACTTTAAGCAACGTTTATGAATAAGGGGGATTGTGTCAAGTATTTTCAAGTAAAGAATCTATGGATTTTTTTTAAAAAAGATATCATGAAAAACCACAAAGTTATGAGCTTAATCTTACTTGGTTGTCTCATCAAAAATATACTCAACACACCGTTCTCCCTTTCCACCGTCCATTTCCTGACCGTTCCCCCAGAAGAAGAAGGGGGTGACTGCCGAGATGGCTTCTGATAGGGATGCATGGAAGAAAAAGACATGTTGCGCCGACCCCAAATAAATTGGGATAAGGGCAGGAGAATGACACCGTTCCCCCCATCTACGTCGATGTCAAGTTTGTATGAAAATTAACGAAATATAAGAATAATTAATGATTCCATGAAAAATTTCCATTTAGTCGAAGTTTATGTATGAAACGCGATATCCAAAGTAAAATAAGTAAAGGAAATATATGCAGGAAATCTTTAACAAGTAGTAGGACAACGTCGGTCAAATCGATGCTAATATTATAAGCTAAGTTGAAGAGAAACTTGGCGTTATCGCAAAGGTCCGGCGGTACTTCACACCAGGGGGCCTAGACAAAATCCAAGCGTTTTCCGTTCAAACGTTTTCCTTTCGCGTTAACGAGTTGACGTTAGCGTGTGAAAAATGGTAGACAAGTGACATATGAAACGTCGAACGCCCATTCCGGAGTGTTAACCGAAACACTCTATTATTAGTCTATGAATTGTGTGTAGCAAATGTCGGAGTGACACTATTGCGTTTATTTTTTCACTGTCAAACGCATTTTTTTATAAGTTTTTAGCTCGGTTACTAGTTCTTTAAGCCAACCTTATATTCAAGAATGTTGTGTGCGTTGAAAGTAATTGAATAGTGTTTTATCACAAAGAAAGCAAGTAAACGGCTTAAGTTAATGTAAGGATTGTGATTAAATTGTTATATTTGAAATCATTGTATATTAATATTGTTAACAGATCAATTATTCCTATTGCGATGAGTAATCATTACATTTTATTTTAGATGGAATCTAGACTTCGTACGAGTCCCGGCCAATTTAATTTCCTGATAGAATTTATGGAAAGGAAAGTTTTTTCGATGTTCTACCATTTATTTCAAATTCCTATCCCATTTTAAACTACTATCGGAACTAGGTACTTACCTAAGGTTATGGAATGCATAACGTAAACAAACTCAAGTGGTTCACATAAATGATTGTGGTCCTTACGTTTGTTATTTCTATAAACAAACTCTATTCTAAACCTTAAAACTTGTTTGTTAGATGCGGTATTAGAATGCTGGTAGCAAACTTTCCCCCTTATTCATAAACGTTGTTTAAAGTTATCTTTACATATCGTTTATGAACAAACCTCTTAAACACTGGTGTGTTTATTCATAAACGATGATTAAATTTGAGTGACATGAATGGTTAAAGAATCGCTAATCACTAGTTAACTTTAAACATTGTTTATGAATAAGAGGGTTTATATTTATTGGGCTTTATTCTCACTGCACACTAACATTAGGTATAATGTTTAGCCATGGTGATCTTTCAAGGCCACAACCTGGGCTTCAAGGAAAAGTAAGGAGTGAACGTCTGTGGCAGGAGTTAACGGAAGGTTTTAATTCGATGGGTGGAAGTGGTCTCAACAAACATTTGTTTTCAATTAGATTTATTAGTGTATTTTTTTATATAGTTCTTCTTTCATTTAGACATTAGAATTAATAAAATGCTTAAATAAAAAAAACTCTTAATGACAGAAATACATTTTAAAGAACATAAAAACTCTTTAATTTTAATCTTAATATTGCTTTAACCTTAATTTTGAGCTCTTGATACAATACTTTTACAAATCACTTAAATACCATGATATATTAAAAACTAAGAAAGAATATAACATACAAACATATTTTAAAGAACATAAAAACTCTTTAATTTTAACATTGCTTCAACTTTTAATATTTTGGAAATGAGCTATTGTTATATCACTTTTATAAATCGATTCAATACTGCAATAAATAAAAAACTAAGAAAGGATATAAAATAGAAACATATTTTAAAGAACATTAAACTTTTCATCTTGATATACCTTCATTTTGAAAATGAGCTTCTAATTTGTGGAAGCAATGTAATATAACAAACACTGCATTCACAAATTACTTACCATACACATTAACAACTAAGAAAGACTGACTAGGTACTAAAATTACGACTCTTAGTCATATTTTTAGTTGTCAGTTACAATTCTGGATAAAACCTTATTCAGTGCAGCCCTGCCTTGGAGTAGGCACTCTGACTACTAGAGGCACTAACACCTCTTCTACCTCCATAACAGCTGGAGGAGGTAAATTGGCCTCTAAAGTTTAAAGCAATATTGTGTAACACAACAGGCAACTACTATTTACATAAAATATTTTAATACAAGGTCCTGTGTCTTAATAAACACCACCAACGTGACTTGAGCAATCCAAAATAGCGCTCTATACAATTCCTTGCTTGTACATATCGCTGGGTATAGGTATCTTCGACAGAGCCAGGAACTGCAAATCATCAGCCAATTCCGTTGAGGATATCCAGAATCACCTAAAAATACATAAATAAATATTAGCAGTATTATGTAATAAATATTAGCAGTATTATGTAATAATTGTTGGGAACACAAGTACCTAATTATTTGTACATGATTGTTTTGGAAATAAAATGGGTGTTTTAAATGACACAAATATCAGTCATTAAGATAAAAAGGTAGGGCAGGGTACATCGATGTGCTCAAATATAAATAACATAGAAAAAGTTAACCTACCTAATAACCATTTTGGAGCAGTTCTTGCATAAAACTTTCTATTCGGCTAGATGCCCCTATGAACGAGTCATGGTTGGCTCCACCAAACTTCAAATTGAAATTAATAATTTTTAAATTACTATCGCACACCTGTAGACAAAGGAAAAAGATATATGGAACATGACATAATAATCCTATAAAATATGTTTCTATAAGCATTTATAGCAATAATAATATTATACCCTTCAGCCTTCCTGGCCTTCCGCCTTCAGCTTTTGGGAGTAGAGATTTCCTCGAACCTTAACTTTGGGCGGTTCATTGAGTCCAAGGCCAGGGTGGCTGCTAGAAAACTTGGCGTTATCGCAAAGGTCCGGCGGTACTTCACACCGGGGCAGCTTCTAATGTTGTACAAAGCACAGGTCCGCTCGTGTGTGGAGTACTGCAGCCACATTTGGGCTGGTGCTGCGAAATGTCACCTGGATACTTTGGATTCAGTGGAGAGGCGTGCGAAGAGGCTGATTGGCGACCCAGACTTAACTCGAAACGGTCTCCAAAGCCTGGAGCACAGGCGTAGAGTAGCCAGCCTTTCGGTCTTCTATAGGTTGCATTCTGGTGAGTGTGCAAGGGAATTGCATGATTTAATTCCCCCATCACCGTTCCACCGGACGACCCGTCGTACGGCGAGTTTCCATCCTTACGTTGTTGATACCACTGCGACCCGGACGAAGCGTTTCGCTTCCTCTTTTATACCGCGTACATCGAGGGACTGGAACAATTTGCCAGCGACGGTGTTTCCGTCACATTACAATTTGAGTGTCTTCAAGGCTAGAGTGAATAGGTTCTTAATAAACTAGCGCGCTTTACCATCAATGATCGCATCACTGCTTACCATCAGGCGGGATTGCGGTCAAGCGCTTGTTTATAACTTATAAAAAAAAAAAAAAATACATAGTTTAACTACAAACACATGTATACTTACCAATTGTACATTCAATGAATCAACGTTAATGGTAACCTTTCCGATTAAAAAATAAACGCTCTTCTTCTGATGTTTGACAATCGCCACATGAGTATATTCTATGCATCCAACTATACCTGGGAGTCTAAACCGCCTCTGAAACCTGTTGTTTTGGGAATATAATAATGTTTTGTTTATTATGGTAGACAGATTTATTACTACTACTTGGAAGTGTGTATATATTCCATTTTCTAAGTACCTATTGTCATTAAAGAAGGTATATTGGTATATATAATTACTTAGGAATATGTTACTAATAAAAATTATTAGTTATCATACATTAACTTACTCAAGTCTTATTTGGGATCCTTGTACTTGCGACCTTGGAAACACGATCCATTTATTTACAATAGCAGGATGGCACAATGCTTCAACAACTTGGCGTATACACCTAGTAACTGTTCTTTGGACTTTGATATGAAGCCGTAGCCAATGTACACAAAACCTGAAATATGATGAATTAATTGAGAAAGATAATTAGGGCACTTTTATCTTAGGTTGGAAGTAAGTACACAACTTAGAACTTACCTTGATTTGAACACTAATTTGCGGTGATATTAAACGCCGAAGATCATCACAAAGACGCCAAAAACTTTGTTTATCCAGCCTAAAACCATGAATAAATTCCAATTCCGACATCTCAACAATTTGCTCCATGTTACGGCGATTTAATCTTCTTTGACGCCTTCACAAAGCTGCTTCATTATTAGCCGCCCATAATAGTCTCAAAGTATGCATTTTTACTAATTAATTTGAATGAAATTACCAACAAAAATTACTATTTATAAGGTTAACGTGAGCGTCCTAGCTCCCGCTAATGTAACATGCCGCGGAAACGTTGAAATATCATATGCGTTTGTCAAAAGTGGCTTTTGTCTACCATTTTGATGAACAATTATGACTTGTATCTGTCACGCTCGCTTCGACGTTCCTTTCCACATAACAAATAGTGACTTGTCTACCAATTTAGCAGCAGGCACGTGACCTCTGGTAAGCAAACGTCAACTCCATACATTTTGACTTTTGCGTTGACGTTAACGCTTACAGAAAAAGGATTTTGTCTAGGCCCCCAGGACAGCTTCTAATATTGTACAAAGCACAGGTCTGTTTGTGTGTGGAGTACTGCAGCCACATTTGGGCTGGTGCTGCAAAATGTCACCTGGCTACTTTGGATTCAGTGGAGGCATGCAATGAGGCTTATTGATGACCCAGATTTAACTCGAAATGGTCTCCAAAGCCTGGAGCACAGGCCTATAGGATATATTTTGGATAGTGTGCGAAAGAATTGCATGATTTTTTTAAAGTAAATGTCGCAGCACTGGTATTTTGACCTGCTTGCTGCCTGAGGCCTGCTGTGGAGTCACAGGCAATCAGAATATGCTCATTTTTGTCTGCTATTTCACGTTACAATGTGTCCACAGGAAACTTTGCTCACTGCTAGCCGATGTGGATGAGTGGGGTCAACTCACTCTGCTCAACGTTCTCACAGTTTATGCTAAGACATGCTTCGCGGATCCAAACAGTGAGGTAAGCAAAACTTTTTTTTATTATTTACCCACACTAGAAATGTCTCCTGTATCGTAAGTGCGCTTCTTCCTCAGCCTATAGAGGTCCACTGCTGGGCAAAGGCCTCCCCTAAGGCTTTCCTGCATTAGGGGGGTTTGTCATAATCCCAACGCTTGTCCTGTGGGTTAGGGATTGCAGAAATTTGTTATTCCACAGTAGAAGCGCTGCTACCCGCTTCCCTGGTGAAAGTTCCCTTAGTCGCCTGTCTAGGCACCCACCAGAGGATATGGGATGGTACTATTCTAAGCCCGGTACCACACGGGAAGGGTAGGTGCGCTTACAAACATGTAAACTCAAATACGCAAACAGCCAGAACCGTTACAACAACCTGTAGACCATACAAATATTTGTTTCGTTCGGAGATCGAACCCGCGTCACAACGCAGCAATGAATCGCTTACCCAATGAGACATTCCTACCGTCAACTTATTATAACTACAGTAACTATATATGTTTGTATACAGTATGTTAAATAACAGAGCGCGTTCCCTTAAACTCGTTAATATATATCATTAATAGATTAAAATAAAAATATCAGCATAGAAAAATAAGCATAAAATAATCCAAATAAAAAGAAATTATAATTGAAAATAAATTTGAAACCTCCTGTTTTAAATCAAAATAGTAGCGCGGAATAGTATCTACCTAACGTTGCATTGCCCAACACACATCAACCAACACACATCAATCAATTAGATCTTAGATCGCCGTCGCATACGCGCTCCGTCATTCATAAATAAATTGCGACGTTGCCATCTTTCATGTTCGCGTGTACAGTGTGTTTCTTTTACATGTCAATTTAAAATTTTTATTGAATATTTTCATATTGAAAAAATTTTAAAACATTTTGTTTTCGAATGGAAATATTTTTTTTAGCATGTATGTATGCTATACTATTTCGGGTTAACGGGAACGCCCTCTGTTAGTTAACATACTGTATACTATATCTGCTTCCTCGTTTAATTTATTTAAAGGTTTTCTTTTATAGTACATTACGATATTAGTGCGTAATGATGGTTATAACATGCGAGGCGGAATTTCAGCCCGAGCCGAAGGCGAGGGTGTAATTGAGCCCAGCATGTTATAACCAATACGCACGTATATCGTACGACGTTTTTTAACACACTTGCGAGGAAACAGAAAAAAAAGTATTATATATTTTGTTCATTTTAAATAAACTCAATCTGTGAATGCGCACTGTTGCTTTCCCGCCATTAGTATTATTATTTGCCATTTCAAATATGGAACAGCGCGTAGCGCGAGCCGTGCGGCGGCGATCACTTCCATAATTACTTGAAATGGAAAATAATGCTGTTATGGAATTTGTATGGACTATAACTTAACTATTTGCTTTGATAACACACGCGTTTGTTATGGCCCGCTTTACATATTTAAAACCGGTGGAATTACATCAGCTTTACGAGCAAGGGTGTTAAAAAATTACTTTCAGCATTAAGATGGTCTACCTATTATAATATTTTACATGATTTTATTAGATTCACATGTAACTTACTAACAATGTAATAAAATAACAAAGTTTACTTATTTCTAATTGTCGTTTTTTTTTTATAATTATAAACTAGTGCTTGGCCACAATCCCGCCTATAGTATATAGTAAACGCTCTAGTCTATTAAGAGCCTATTCACTAAAAAAAAACTGAGTGAGTAGGAAGGAAGACGGCAGTTGAGCGAGGTGATGCAATGTTAAACCCAACAACACGAACAACGATGCTGCGTCAGAGGGAGATTGATCTGGGGACCCTCCACGACCAAACTCCCGACATAGCAACATTTGGCTATCGCAACACCACTGCTCAGAGCCGTCCTCGAATTGCTTGGCGTCGACGAATCGCTTGGCGGCAAGACTTTGTCTGGTAGGTGGTAACTTCTGCGGGCAACCTGACCTGAACCTGCAGACTTCTGTCATATTTGAAATAATGTGTATAATTATGTAAGTCGGATGACACTACTATCATTTTCTATCTTGGAGCTGATTTGATGATGGGATCAGGAATTAGAATAGTGGGTCTCTTTAGTGGCTACTAGGAAACACCTCACCGTTTGGGCTTATATTATGATGTGTTTTAGACAGGTTACGATTTTTTTTTTTTTATTGTAGTTAAATGATAAATGTTCATTTCCTAGACATACTCCAGCGATAGTGACACGGACAAGCCGTTCTACGAGTCGTCGAGCGAGGGCGGCAGTGTCCGCAAGCCGGGCTCGTCTCCCTCGCTGGACGCGGACCACCGCCTGCTGCTCCGCGCCGCCAAGCCGCTGCTGCAGAGCAGGAACTCGGGCGTCGTGCTCGCGGTGGCGCAACTCTTCTACCACTGTGGACCTGGTAACGTTACACCCATACTCTTTTTTTTTTTTGATAAAATGTTGCCCCACGCTAGAAATTTCTCCTGTATCGTGGGTGCGTTTACAGGTGTTCCGGGTCTAGCTGTATGTGAATTTATATGTTATAAATTCATATACTGCTAGACCCGGAACAACTACTTGTAGGTCATACAAATATTTGTTCCGCGCGAGAATCGAACCCGCGTCACGCAGCGCAGCAGTCAATAGCTTAACCACTGCGCTATCAGATGATCAAATTGAACTTAACACATTTTCATGGCATTTCCACTAAAGAGGGATGTATTGGATTCTGATTCGGCTGTTATTGCGCCTATCAACTTGGAGGCCTACCCTACTCGCGACCTATACCTGTGGCTATATGGCAATCTCTGTTGAGACGAGATTTGTATTGAGAGCAACCAGACGAGTCAGCATGAACTAAGAAATGGTTGTATCAGAAGCGTTGATCGCTGCAGTGCATTAGCTAATATTGTTGTGCAATAATAAATATAAACATTATAGAAATAATTTATTACTACTTACTTCAAGGAAGTTGGAAGATACAAAAGTCTGTATTTTAAATATGAAGTTTCGAACAAAATTGTATTGTACTTCTACATGGTTCGTGAAGTAATGACCAAAATCGCGTAGAACATCCGTCACGTATAGCATCGCGTAGTATTGCATCGCATGACGTCGCGTCGCAACGTATTCGGCGCTAACGCAAGACGCTCCGTGTACGGGTGACATTCTTTACGTACTCCGGTCCCGGCTGTAATTCGTGGCACTGATACAGACGGTACAGGTCGTCAGAAGTCTAAAATTTTGTCAACCAGCCTTGCCAAGGATTGTGGAAGTCAGATAGGCAGTCACTCCACGTAAAATACTGATATTCTAGCTGCATCAGGTTAGACTCGTAGCTGACTCCAAAACTCATAAGGAAAAAAGACTTGGTAGTATGGTTTCATTTCACTTTTCTTTCTTTCACACTTAAAAGCTATATAAATTAATCAATGTTCTTAGATCCCTTTATAGAGGCAGAGGTTTTGAAGGAATTTCGAGAAAAGTTTATTTGCATTCTTAGACTTGAAATAGGGTTGTATTATTCCTAAGTTAAAGGCGATCATATCGTTTCGTTTGTTATGACTTGCTATGGCAAAAACTGGAGCAAGCATCAGTGCCAGATGAACTGATCCGTATCTTTGAATACTGGTACAACAATCAGGTCAACGTTGTTCGTTGGGCGGGGGCTTACTCGAACCCGTACAGGTTGCAGTGCGGCGTGAGACAAGGAGGGCTAACTTCTCCCAAGCTCTTCAACCTGTATATTAATGCGCTGATAGAGAGGCTCAGCAGCACGCATGTTGGTTGCCATATTGGAGGTGTGTGCCTTAACAATATCAGTTATGCTGATGACATGGTGCTGCTGAGCGCCTCCGTCTGTGGGGTGTCGAAGTTAATTGGCATGTGCGAAAGATATGCTGAGGAACATGGTTTGTTGTATAACCCGAAAAAGAGCGAATGCATGGTCTTTCAGGCAAGGATGTGTCCAGATTACTTGCCCACAATTAAGCTCAACGGATGCCCACTTAAGAAAGTTGATACATTTAAATATCTTGGACATTTATTAACCTCTGACTTGAAAGACGATGCCGACATTGAAAGGGAACGTAGGGCGCTGTCTGTTCGTGCGAATATGATAGCACGCAGATTTGCTCGGTGTTCAAGCGGCGTCAAAATAGCCCTATTCAGGGCATTCTGTACGTCCTTCTACACGAGCAGTCTGTGGGTGGACTACACGCAGAAACAGTACAGTGCTCTACGTGTCCAGTACAACAACGCGTTCAGGGTGCTCTTGGGGCTGCCTCGCTTCTGTAGTGCCTCGGGGATGTTTGCGGAGGCGCGTGTGGATTGTTTCCACACAATCATGCGCAAGCGGTGCACATCCCTGGAGCATAGGGTGCGGAGCAGCCGCAACAGTATACTGAGCGCTTTTGCTGAACGGCTCGACTGCCAGTACCTCAATCACTGTCGCATGATTCACGTGCAGAAAAATGTTAAGTTTTTATTTTAATATTAGATTTGGTTTTGACATGATGTATTACTTTAATTCTATTTGACATAAATTATTATTGTTTTGATTATTATTATTGGTTACTAACATTAGTTATAAGTAATAAATTGTTACTAACAAAACTATGGACTTTGTGGTCTGAAATAAAATACTTATTATTATTATTATATAGGTACCACCGGACTCCTAAATTGACCCATTTTACGTTTCCATATAAACTTTAAAGGCCTAAAACTTCAAAATAACGAAGAAAAAGTTGTTAAGCTGTTTTGATGTCGATATTGGTGACCCTGTCACCACACACGGTCAGTAATGTCGACTCCAAATCAGCGTGTCCCTTATTTGTATTCACGACCATTAAAAATGTACAGACATGTATACAATGACTGATTACAAGTTGAAGGAAAATACATCTTGAGCAAACCTGGACTTTAAGTCTGAAGTCGCCAAACCAAACCGCATTGAGCAAGCGTGGTGATTACTCTCAATCCTTCTCTGTATGAGAGGAGACCTGTGCCCAGCAGTGGGACGATTAAAAGATTGATGATCATGATGATGCATAAGTCGTGGTGGCCTAGTGGTTAAAACACCAGCCTCTTAAGTATGAGTGCGAGTTCGATTCCAGGTCAGGCAAGTACCAATGTAACTTTTCTAAAGTTATATGTACTTTCTATGATGATGTATCATCATCATCATCATCATCAACAACCTTTTTTTATCGTCCCACTGCTGGGCACAGGTCTCCTCTCATACAGAGAAGGATTGAGCGTAATCACCATCCCTAATGATGTATACAAAAATATAATTTGGCTCGATTTTGAAGACTGTATTAAAATAAGAAAAAAATCTATTATAGAGTTTTTGACATACTTAATTTTAAGTTATATTTGTAATTTTAGCTCAAGAGCTGCCTCCGGTCGCGAAAGCAATGGTTCGTCTCCTGCGCGCTCCGCTCGAAGTACAGAGCGTTGTCCTCAACTGTATCGCATCACTTACTGTCACTAAAAGGGTAAGTTTTTCCGGAATCTATACTGAAATACTCAATTATTTATTGCGGTCTTGCAAGGGTTAGGTGGTAATTATTTGCTAAAAAAAATCATGGACCTTGTCGGGCACAGTAAGAGAGAGATAAGTGAAGAATAAGGCTTACAATTTACGTATCTTATAATCTAACTTATTCTTAACTCATTTTTACTAAAACAAGAAACTTACATTTTGCTTATTAAGTGATTCAAGGATTTATCATTTAAACATTATTCTTTTACAACTTAACTTTTCTCGGCCTCTCAAGTATGAGTGTGCGGGTTCGAGTTCAGGTCAGGCGAGTACCAACCCCTACCAACGTAAGTTTATGTACTTTCTAAGTAGGTATATCTTGGAGACCAATGACTGATAACAAGGTGAAGGAAAACATCTTGAGAAAACTTGGACTTTAAGTCTGAAATCGCCAACCCGCATTGAGCAAGCGTGGTGATTACGCTCAATCCTTCTCTGTATGAGAGGAGACCTGTGCCCAGCAGTGGGATGATAAAAAGGTGGATGTGGTGGAGGATGATGATGTTTCCAAAAGACTATAGTCTTAAGAATGTATAAAGATATAAAGTTTACCAAGCGGTTAAGGTACAGTTTTTAATCTTACCATTCGACACGCGGATGCAAAGCGCCAGTTAATATTCTGTAAATCTGATAGTTATTCTTATAAATTTGAGTGCCAAATTTGAACCAAATTCGATCAGCTGTTTTAGAGTGAAAACGTAACGAAGACTTCACCTTCTCATTTCAAATATTAGTTAGGATGTTTTAACCCAACAAAGCAAAGCAGCGGTCTTATGTTCGAAACCCGCCAGGTGCTTTAACATAACCAGCCTATAATGTTCCCACCTCTAAGCCACAGTCCTCCTCTCGCTGCGGGGGAGTGGGCCGTAATCTGCCACGCCGGCCCAGTGCGGGGTGGTAGATGTCACATGTCTTCAAAGTTTTGCCTCTAGGACATGCCGGTTTCCTTCACCGTTTTGAGAGCAGAGATGATGAAACTGTTTACACAAAGTAAAGCGCCTGATAGGGTTTTGAGAATGGGTTGAGGCGCTTTACTTTGTCATCATCAGCATCTCAGCATTAATCCCAGTCGCATCCGAAGATTTTTCAACTCCGTCCGCGTCCGCTTTACCAGTCTAACTGCTGATTTTGGCTAAACTTTGAAGCAACTGTCGTCTGACCTCCACAACCCGAAGGCGATATCAAAGCATTGCAGTTAGACTATTTGTTGCACTTTTGAGGACTCTAACAACCCGTAACGACTGCCATTAGATGTTAGTATGGTAACCGGGATCAACGGCTTAACGTGCTTTCCGAGGCACGACCAGACCAGTGCAAATATTCATATTCATGCATACAAATATTTGCACTGTGCGGAGATCAAACCCGCGCCTCCTTGCGCAGCGGCGGCGTTCGCTACCGCTACGCCACAGGGGCGCTTTACTTTGTGACATCTAGATATTTACCAACGCGCACTGGCCCGTGTGATAGATTACGACCCACTCCCTCTCACCGAAAGGAAGCCTGTATCCCAGGTGTGCGAACATTCTGAGCTAGTTATGTTATGTAATCCAACAAAAATTTTCTCCACAGACACTCTTCGAACCATTCCTCAAATCGTTCTTCGTACGCAACTCGGACCCGACTCACATCAAGCTACTCAAGCTGGAAATCCTCACCAACTTAGCCACAGAAGCCACTGCCGGAGTCATTCTAAGGGAGTTCCAGACTTATGTGACATGCAGTGATAAGGCGTTCGCCGGAGCCACGATACAGGCCATAGGACGGCTGGCTATTGCTATACATTCGGAGACTGAAACGTGTCTGAATGGACTGTTGCATCTACTTTCAAGCAAAGATGGTGAGTTATTTAAACACTATCGGTTTTGGTAGTTAACTAAAGGTACCATCACCATCTGGTTTCACCAGATAGATAGTTAGTTTTTTTTTTTTTTTACATATTATAAACCAGCGCTTGACCGCAATCCTGCCTGATGGTAAGCAGTGACGCAATCGTTGATGGTAAAGCGCACTAGTTTATTAAGAGCCTATTCACTCTAGCCTTGAAGACACTCAAATTGTAGTCCGACGGAAACACCGCCGCTGGCAAATTGTTCCAGTCCCTCAATGTACGCGGTATAAAGGAGGAGGCGAAACGCTTCGTCCGGATCGTAGTGGCGTTAACAACGTAAGGGTGGAAACCAGCCGTACGACGGGTCGTCCGCTGGTGGAACGGAGATGGGGGAATTAAATCATGCAATTCCCTCGCACACTCACCGATATAGTGATATCGGATGCGATGTTTTTGACATATTTCCCATGCAAAAACTGAGACGTCAATTTTCTTTCAAGGATAAAACTTGTCTTCTTTTGGTGAAATAGTTTTTAAGGCCCGTATTATAGAACGTCACTCAAAACTCAAGCTCTACTTAAGTCTCGTTTGAAGCCTTTTGATTGGTTGAAACTAGTTTTAATTAATGCTTAAACAGAGATCAATGCTTGAGTTTCCTTCTGGAATACGGACCTAAGAATACTACTTGCCCTTTTTGATAGAATGTAGGTTATAATAAAAACACTTTTGTACATTTAATGCAAACGAATTCCAAAAAACCAACTACTAAGTGAAAAGTTAGATTTTCTATTGTTTCTTCTATTAACGTCAGAACTTAAAGTATTTCCTTATATTTTTTTTTTTTGGTTTCATTCTTTCCGTTCATTTGAACGGAAAAGGCAAAGGCATAGTACGCCATACAGCCTAGTCTTCAGTATGTTTTTTCCTGAGTTTTATATCCTAATTTATCCTAACTTAAACTAAACTATCTCCTTTCGTTTCCCGCGTGAGGCCGAGAAGGAGGAAGTTTGGCTGAGGTCATGATGTGGCCACTATGCTACAATATTTCACTGTTCTTTATAAATTATTCACTGAATGCACTTTTTACTACATAAATCACGCGCTTTTGTTTAGTAAACAACACTGTAAATAATTTTAAAAGTCCAATGAAAAATGAGCGTGACACTCATCTTGACATTCCCGCCAAACTCCGTATTTCCTTATTAAGCAGTTTAGTATAGTTTTTTTTTTTTTTTTTTACGTTGCCCCGCATTATGAATTACTCCTGTATCGTAGGTACGATTACAAACAGTTAAACTTACAGACACAAACACCCAGACCCCGAAAAACTAGTTGTAGGTCATAGAAATATGTATTCCGTGTAAAGTATTTCTTTATTAGACAGTGTTATATTTTAAAATTGATGGTTTTGTAAACAGAGTGGGTGGTGTGCGAGGCCGTGGTGGTGGTGAAGCGAGTGGTAGGTGGTGGCGCCACGTCTGCCCGGGCCGCAGTCTCTCGTGCTGCTAAACTGCTGCGATCTGACAGGTACAATTAACACTGTTCAAATGATAATATTGATTACCGTTCACTTTCTGTAACGAAAATTATCGAGCGTCAAACTGTTTCTAGCCTTTATAGAATTAGACATATATTCAAATTTTATTTATGTTTCAAATTGACGTTATTTCGATTCAAACAAATATCACCTTATTTTAATAGCAATTAAGTTAATTTCAGAGACTAGCACTATAGAAAACTTCATGAAAATATTTGAAGTTGTAAAGTAAACTGAACTTGATTAATAATAATATATAATGTTATAAACTAATACTTGACTGCGATCCCGCCTGATTTTAAACTGTGGCTGTGTTGTAAGACTGGAAGCCGACCATGGTTGGCTATCAGATTGACTGTAGGAAGTGATGTGTTGTGCCCATACTGGGCGGCAACGCTCGCGCGGCGGGTGTGTGGCTGTGTTGTTAGACTGGAAGCCGACCATGGTTAGCTATCAGATTGACTGTAGGAAGTGATGTGTTGTGCCCAGACTGGGCGGCAACGCTCGCGCGGCGGGTGTGTGGCTGTGTTGTTAGACTGGAAGCCGACCATGGTTGGCTATCAGATTGACTGTAGGAAGTGATGTGTTGTGCCCAGACTGGGCGGCAACGCTCGCGCGGCTGGTGTGTGGCTGTGTTGTTAGACTGGATGCCGACTATGGTTGGCTATCAGATTGACTGTAGGAAGTGATGTGTTGTGCCCAGACTGGGCGGCAACGCTCGCGCGGCGGGTGTGTGGCTGTGTTGTTAGACTGGATGCCGACCATGGTTGGCTATCAGATTGACTGTAGGAAGTGATGTGTTGTGCCCAGACTGGGCGGCAACGCTCGCGCGGCGGGTGTGTGGCTGTGTTGTTAGACTGGAAGCCGACCATGGTTGGTTATCAGATTGACTGTAGGAAGTGATGTGTTGTGCCCAGACTGGGCGGCAACGCTCGCGCGGCGGGTGTGTGGCTGTTGTTGTTAGACTGGAAGCGACCATGGTTGGCTATCAGATTGACTGTAGGAAGTGATGTGTTGTGCCCAGACTGGGCGGCAACGCTCGCGGCAGGGTGTGTGGCTGTGTTGTTAGACTGGAAGCCGACCATGGTTAGCTATCAGATTGACTGTAGGAAGTGATGTGTTGTGCCCAGACTGGGCGGCAACGCTCGCGCGGCGGGTGTGTGGCTGTGTTGTTAGACTGGAAGCCGACCATGGTTGGCTATCAGATTGACTGTAGGAAGTGATGTGTTGTGCCCAGACTGGGCGGCAACGCTCGCGCGGCGGGTGTGTGGCTGTGTTGTTAGACTGGAAGCCGACCATGGTTGGTTATCAGATTGACTATAGGAAGTGATGTGTTGTGCCCAGACTGGGCGGCAACGCTTGTGCGGCGGGTGTGTGGCTGTGTTGTTAGACTGGAAGCCGACCATGGTTGGCTATCAGATTGACTGTAGGAAGTGATGTGTTGTGCCCAGACTGGGCGGCAACGCTCGCGCGGCGGGTGTGCGGCTGTGTTGTTAGACTGGAAGCCGACCATGTTTGGCTATCAGATTGACTGTAGGAAGTGATGTGTTATGCCCAGACTGGGCGGCAACGCTCGCGCGGCGGGTGTGTGGCTGTGTTGTTAGACTGGAAGCCGACCATGGTTGGCTATCAGATTGACTGTAGAATCAGAATCAGATATTTATTTGTACAACATAGGTAGGTAATACAGATGGAGATGTCAATATAAAATGAACACTATGTCTTACCGTCGAAGGCGTACAAATATTCACACTAAAATTATCATAAAATACAATTAAGTTTAAAAAAAAAAAGATATAATCATATAGTCAAAATTAATAATTAAAACAAATTCAGAGATTAAATAAAATAATTCCTTAATAATAAAACCGTCCCTACATCAATTGATCATCCAAATATTCACTAAGCGTATAATAAGTCTTCTCGCACAACAAATTAAAAAGAGCCTTTTTGAAATGGTGTATGCTGTCAAGATCCTTTAATTTATTTGGTAATCTATTATATAATTTGGGTGCCATTCCTAGAAAGCTCTTTGAGTACAGTGCAGTCTTGTGTGCAGCAGCACATATCTCTCTATATCGTCTTTTTGATCTCAATGTTGGAAACAAATGCATGTTTGATTTTGCGAATACTACCGTCTCGTAAATGTACGTACAAGGCAAAGTAAGTAGTTTATATTTGTTAAATAAGGGTCTACAACTATCAGTCTGTTTTAGCTTAAACACAGCTTGCAAACATCTCTTTTGGGCTTTGAATGCAATCTCTTTATCGGTGGAATTTCCCCAATACATTATACCAAAAGATATGGTCGATGACACAAACGCTTTATATGCAATCAACACTACAGATTCATTGGATATTTTTGCAAGATTATACAGTGCATAAGAATATTGGTTCAATTTTGAACAAACACTACCCACATGATCCTTCCAATTTAGATGATTATCCAAATAAAGTCCTAGGAATCTGGCACTGTTGGTTTCATGTATTTTTTGGTCTACATATTTTATATTTAAAATTTGTTTTTTTTGTTCTTTGTTGGAACGTCAAAACTTGTATTTTCCCTAAGTTTATTTTAAGTTTATTTGTATGTAGCCAGTTAATAACGCAATAGATGGAATTATTTATATCATTTTCATATGATTCCAAGTTTTCACACGGTATAATAATGGTGCTGTCATCAGCAAACAGGACAGTCTGGTAGCCGGTACATTTTAGCAAATCATTTATAAAAATGAGGAAGAGCAAAGGCCCAAGGACACTCCCTTGGGGTACACCGCAAGTTGTATACCTAACGGACGACTTGTGAGCAACTTCTCTCTTTGATTTGGCACAAATTCTATTTATAACTGTAATTTGTTTCCTTCCATGTAGATAAGATTCTATTAGGCTCAATATATTTCCGCGGACACCATAACGTTCTAACTTACTTAGTAATATTTTATGGTCCACGTGATCGAACGTCTTAGAGATATCCATGAGAACCACGGCAATGGGGTTCTTTTTATCAACATTTTTTAAAATTTTCGCCACCAGCTCATATACTGCTTTGTTTATGTTTCTATTTTTTCGAAACCCATACTGTTCATTAGCGAATATATCATTTGTTTCAAAGAACGAGTTAAGGGAATTATAAATCACTTTCTCAAATATTTTTGACAATACTATATAGTTACTTTCTCTCCTTTCTTATGAAGGGGCTTAATTATAGTCGTTTTTAATAAGTTTGGCAAGTGGCCATATTCAATGCATAAGTTAATTATATAACTAAGGACGGGTGCAATTATATGCGACACTAATTTTAAAATTTTTGTTGCGATTTCGTCATACCCCGTGCTAGGAAGTGATGTGTTGTGCCCAGACTGGGCGGCAACGCTCGCGCGGCGGGCGTGTGGCTGTGTTGTTAGACTGGAAGCCGACCATAGTTGGCTATCAGATTGACTGTAGGATGTGATGTGTTGTGCCCAGAATAGGCGGCCACGCTCGCGCGGCGGGTGTGTGGCTGTGTTGTTGGACTGAAAGCCGACCATAGTTGGCTATCAGATTGACTGTAGGATGTGATGTGTTGTGCCCAGAATAGGCGGCCACGCTCGCGCGGCGGGTGTGTGGCTGTGTTGTTGGACTGAAAGCCGACCATAGTTGGCTATCAGATTGACTGTAGGAAGTGATGTGTTGTGCCCAGAATAGGCGGCCACGCTCGCGCGGCGGGTGTGTGGCTGTGTTGTTGGACTGAAAGCCGACCATGGTTGGCTATCAGATTGACTGTAGGAAGTGATGTGTTGTGCCCAGAATAGGCGGCCACGCTTGCGCGGCGGGTGTGTGGCTGTGTTGTTGGACTGAAAGCCGACCATGGTTGGCTATCAGATTGACTGTAGGAAGTGATGTGTTGTGCCCAGACTGGGCGGCAACGCTCGCGCGGCGGGTGTGTGGCTGTGTTGTTAGACTGGAAGCCGACCATGGTTGGCTATCAGATTGACTGTAGGAAGTGATGTGTTGTGCCCAGGCTGGGCGGCAACGCTCGCGCGGCGGGCGTGTGGCTGGTGGCGGAGCACGGCGCGCGCCACCCTCGCGCTGCCGCCGTGCTGGCGCACATGGCCGCTAACTTTGCTGACCAGGTACGTTCATTCTAAGGCCTATTCGAATTTGTTTCCAAGTAACGTTATTTCACATTAAACACATATGAACTCTTTTGCTCTTGTAATTTAACAGCGACTAAGATTTTCATTTTTCATTGACATTGTTATCATTCGATGCGCGTCTATGTTTGTTTTTTTAATTCTATCTAAACAATAATCGCTATTTGTGTTGTGTTCAGAGTAACTAGCATTTTTTTAAAGTCTATGACTGAACTTGTAACGTAAACTAACCTAGGTATATTATATTTTTTTTCGAGTCTTATATTTGTTTATATGTTTGGCAAGTAAATTGCGAATGAAGATTACATAAAATATTATGTAACACTGTCTTAGCTACTTCGTTAGCCATATACTATAGTGGTAAAACATCGAAAATATACCGATCGCTTATTCGATAATTATTTTTACACAATCGGTTGGTCCCTTTTTTTAATAATCATGCATTTTATTTAATTCATCGAAAGGTGATTTTTAATAAAAAATTTCGAAGCTAATTTCTTTTGTGTACTCAGGCAATTTATAAACTAGTGACAGCTGTTAATTCTGATCTGTTATCTGATCTAATGCATGCAAAACAGTTTTAGCCCTAATAATTAAGATTAATCTGTATACAGAGTGGTGTTGACATTACGACAATAAATTAAAACACGAACAATTCTGGTTCATAGAATAATCCTAAACTATAGAAAAAAACCTCGCATCAAAAATAAAAAAAAAAATGAAAATTTCATACAAACTAAATCGCATAAAATTGCAAACGAAATAGAACATTCTTAAAAATATTTGTTCACTGACCTCCGATCGGCGACAGCGCGGTCCTGTATCGACGTGTTTTTTTCGCGCCATTATTATTAAAGTTTGGTACCGCATGATGCAGCGAACATTATCACCTGTAAGCGCTTTCCTAATCAACATGTAGAAAATGTGAAAAATGAAAAATAATTTCCTGTGACTAGACTAATTATATTTAAATACTAATTTTATTTATATTAAAAATCATATTTTTATGATTTTTATGGGTAGACTGAAAATGTTTTGGGTTACAAGATGTTTAATTTATTGTCGTATTGTCAGCACCACTCTTTATAATATTAACATATTCAATCAATACGATTACAGTGTTAAGAGATAATAATCATAGTTCAACCGCCACCTAAAAAAAAAATGAACTTCACCTATCATTTTCCCTCAGGACGAGCTAGTAAAGCTCCAACTACTTTCCCTCGCAGTGAAACTCTCCATCACTCAACCGGACACTATCCCTGTCTGTCGTTACGTGGTCTCGCTCGCACGCTATGACGTCAGCTACGACGTTCGCGACCGCGCGCGCATGTTGCGGCGGTTCATAGAGCCTCAAGCTGGGAAGGTGTTACATAACTATGTTGCGGATATATTTTTACCTGAAAAGCCGAAGCCTGATATACAGAGTAGTTTTAAAGGTTAGTTAACGGTTTTGTTTTATACAATATTATTTTTTGTTTATGCGAACCCCGAAACACGTGTCCAGTATTTTTAAGTAAAGAATCTATCTTACAAATTTTCAAAAATATATTATGAAAAATCACAAAGTTATGAGCTTGTTATCCTACTTGGCTGTCCCAACAAAAATATGGTCCACGATTCGCTCAGGCGGGCGAGCGGGGCGATGACCCCTGGCATCAGCTGTTGCGCCGGCGCGGCGTGCGTAATACTATGATCTACCGTGCGGGCTTGGTAACCACAGGACAACAATTTCTAAATGTATTTGGGAAAAAATATCATGGTGTAAAAATGATTGGAATCTATGCAGTTGCTTATTCTGAATAAACTATATTCAGGTTTCGCATATACATAAAATAACCTAGTATAATGTCTACATATTATAGGGTAGTTTATGGCCGTTTTTAAATGTATTACTCTGATTTTCGACTTTTTTCTCTATTGTCTCAGCGCGGAGTATTTAAAAATTCAGTTTATAAATGTGTAGGGTTTTTTTTATCGGACTGTTGGATTGTACACGCAGCACAGGCGTTTTGGGGGACTTTATTATGTAATACTGACGTTCTAAAAATGCTGATTCTCAAAATAATTTTAATCAATGACTTTTGATTTGGCACTCGCTTGGTTTAACACAGGGAATGTGTAAACGTGGCTTTACTCTCGTGTATTATATATCGGCAAGTTTTAACTTCCTTTTTAGATATATAATAATATAATTTATTTGGTTCCTTTTACAATGTAGTACATTTACAGTCTTATAAATACTTAGTAGTACCATATTTTTAACGATAGTGTTAAATATTTATAATAAACACTAATTTAATTTACACAATTTTAAAATCTCTATGTATGGTGCATTGGTACTGACATCATAGCTTGTGGCGACCTACCTGAGCTAGGTTAATAAATACCTGTGTTTTATCCCCAGACTAAGCGAACAGCGGATTACAGTTAATTTCTTATTGAAATAAACCTATACCACTTATAAAATTAAAAGAAAAATTACCAATTTAACATACAAATTTATTGAAGTATGTCTATAGGTTTTTCCTGTATCAGTATAATCAAGTTCACCCAATTATTCGCACACCTTCGGACTACAATGTTTTGTTTTTTTTTTTTGTATCTTTTTTATTACGTTAATTGAAGGTGTTCATTTTCTAAATGTGTTTCCGTGGTACAGATCGCGGCACGTTCACGGTGGGCTCGCTGTCCCAGTACCTGGGGGTGTCGGCGAGCGGGTACCGGCCGCTGCCGGCCGGGCCGCGGGACACGCAGGCCGCTCACCTGAGGGAGAGCGGGCCCGCGCCGCATGACGTCACCGCGGACAACGTGCCTGACGACAACAAGGTCAGTTTGTAGCCTACATGCTGAACTTAATCTGCTATATAAGTACGTATACTTACCAACGGTACGGTAAATCATATCAAACTATATTGAAAAGGGTTTTTTTAATCATATTCTACTACTCGCGTGAGTTAACTGTGCACCTCGCTGGAATGCGACCCATCTCTCGCTTACCCGCGCGGGGCCCCGCATTCGCCGTAAGCGCTGAGTAGCGATAGCATCTTTGTTACAATTGTCTAAATATACGAGGTGTGTTCAAAAAGTAAGGTGACTTTGTATTTTTAAGAAAAAATATTTATTTATTCATCAATATTTAAGTTGTCCCCTTCAAAGTAATCCCCCTCAGATACAATACACTTATGCCAACGCTTTTTCCAATCCTCAAAGCACTTCTCATAAGCACTTTTCGGTATAGCCTTGAGCTCTTCCTGCGATGCAGTCTTTATCTCTTCAATCGTTGCAAATCTCCGTCCTTTCATAGGTCTCTTTAGTTTTGGGAACAAGAAAAAGTCACATGGGGCCAAATCCGACCCTTTTGAGTAAATCTGGGTCGTCATTAACATCATTCAACAGCTCTTGAGCGATGCTCATGCGACGGTTCTTTTGGTCAAAATTTAGCAATTTCGGAACAAACTTCGCTGACACACGTCTCATGCCAAAAACATTAGAAAAAATTTCATGGCACGAGCCAAGCGATATACCGACATCTTCAGCAACTTCTCTGATAGTGATTCGACGATTTTTCAAAACCATTTTCTTCACTGCTTCAACGTTTTCATCAGTTGTTGACGTGCTTGGGCGTCCAGAGCGAGGCTCGTCATTGGCATCTTCCCGGCCATCTTGGAAGAGTTTGTACCACTTGTAAATATTTTTTTACTGAGAACACTTTCACCGTATGCCACTCTCAACATTTCAAGCGTTTCGGAGCACTTAATTTTATTTTTTACACAAAATTTGATACAAATCCTTTGATCCATATTTTTCGATAGCAAAAAATCGCCGAGCACGCAAAACACTAATAACCTTTACGCTTCTCACAACCAAACAAAAAATGGTATGCACTTGAAACGTGGTACAGATGTTCAAGAAGAGTGTACCAACATAACAAAACAAAAAAATCGATAATCGAAAATACGTTTCCCACGAAATTTGAAAAGTCACCTTACTTTTTGAACACACCTCGTATGTAGTTTAAATCCCCTGTTGTTATCACTGTTTCTGTGAAGTTTTTTTTTTTTTTTTTTTAGTAAGTTTGTTTTTGTCTTTTACATTTTCGACGCGTTAGTGAAGCCTGTTGGTTGCACCAACATTATACAATGTGTAACAAAAAGGGTATATATATAACAAGCGTATGGCATCTTTACACAATATTTTAGGAAGTTATGAGGAAAAACACCGCCTGTGATAGGCTATTACCATACTAGGCGCACAGAATTATTGAAGACATTTATTGGATTTTGCCAAGTAATGTGACGTGTAACGAGTAGTTATTAACGTATGTAGTGTAGTGCCACGTTTGTTATGATTTGATTATAAGAAACACACGAAACCGAAAATTTTGTATAAATTTTTTGAGTATTTTGAGTTGAAACCCTTCCCATATCGTTTGATATCATCTAAAGATGTCATGCCCTTGGTATGTATATACCCTTTACGTTACACGTTGTATAATTCAGTCCATATGTATCAATTTAATTGCAAAACGTCATGAATAAAATGACGCTTTCTTATGAAAACAACCTTTATATAACATAAAAAGACATTTATATTTTTAAACATAATTCTCATTTTTTTACAAACGGTACCGTCCGAACGACGTCTCAGAGCGAGGTGCACGGTTTCATTTAACTCGTGCGAGTTGTAGACACATCGCATGCATATATGTCACTCGTGATGTAATGTATGTGACTCGTGATTAATATAAAAGTCTTATTTCTAGAGAAACAAAAGTTTCTACTCGGAACCAGAGAGCAGCGGCTCCGGATCGTCTTCTTCATCTTCAGAAGATAGCAGCTCGGAAGAATCCTCTGACGAGTAAGTGTAATATCATTTGAATGCATTGTATAGTTAATCACAGTATTGCTTTACCACCATAAACACTATGTAAAGAAAACCCTGTCCGATCCGTGAAGGTATTGTTAGGTATCGATAACTGATTCTACTAATGCCCACAAAGACTAAACTTAAAAAAAAAACCCTAAAAAAATAAATATTATTTCGCAAAAAGAGGTAGCTTAATACATGTGCGTTAACAACCCCTTCCGCGGGCGGCGGGGGGCAGGGCACGCGGCACCTGTGACGTGTTCGCGTCGCTATTCGCTTATAATAATACCGGTGTTGTCACTTTTTTTTAAATTATCAAATTTTGGGGAAATTGGAATTAATACCCGGGAAAAAAGGATTATTTCAAAATTCATTAGTATTGTTACTATGTAGATTAAGTAAAATTTTATATTATACTAGCCGACCCGGCGAACTTTGTTCCGCCTTGAAGACAATAAATATCATATGATCTTATTTTTTACTTTTTAAATTAGGATAATTAGGGTAGCACAAAAGTGTAGGAGAAGCCGAAACAATGAAGATCATTCATCATTATAAAAAATAATGTTGTGTAATAATTATAGATGAATACATGGAAGAAGTTTTATTTTCTCTACTTTGTGGAGGTGCCAAGGTACCAGGGTAGCAAAAAAATTTACGTTTCCGAAATCACACGCTTTTTCAAGCAATCAGCGCTATCTGCCGGGCTGATTTGTGAATCTAAACCATCCAGGGCGCCACTCAAATGCATACAGAAAAATCCATTTAAATCGGTCAAGCTGTTTAGAAGGAGTTCAATGACATACACACGTACAGCAGAATTATATATATAAAGATTTGGTCAAGTGTTTACCTAACCTTTATTATCCTTATGGGTCGGACAGGGTTTTCTTTACATATTGTATAACGTATCCTTACCAAAAACTACTATATGTCATCATCATCTCAGCGTTTATCCCGGTTGCATCCGCGGCTTTCGCGTTGGAGCCCGGGGTCCGCTTTCCTGCACATTCTCCTCCATTTCGCACGATCTTTAGCGTCCTGTGGTAAGAGCTTGTTGGCATGCATGTCATCTCTTACAACGTCAAGCCAGCACTTCTTTGGTCTACCCCGCTTGTTCCGGCCCGGCGGAGGCGCCATGGCAAGACATTTGTTACCCACGTAACATGCCGGTTTCCATAAGACGTGGCCGTACCAGCGTAGGCGACCCTCCTGCAGTTTGTCTGCAATGTCACGGACACGAAGGCTGCCCCGGATGCGGGAGTTCCTGATGCGGTCTTTCCGCGTAACTCCACACATCCACCGCAGCATATTCATCTCCGTGACACGCAGCTCTTGCTTGTGTCGCTCAAGCACAGGCCACGCCTCACTGCCATACAGGAGAACAGGTCTAATGATGGTTTTATAGACCTGTCCCTTAAGCTTAACCGGCATTATGGGGTCACAAGTGACACCTGTCACCTCACGCCATTTCGCCCAAGCTGCGGAAATACGTGCCTTGACGTCGCAATCAATGTCGCCGGACGCGTGAAGCACAGACCCCAAGTATTTAAACTGGTCCGTGCGCTCGACCATGTCTCCGCCTATGCGCACAGACATGGGGTCGTTCGTGTTGCTGGCCAAGTATACGGTCTTCGACACGTTGAGTTTCAGACCTCCGTTCTCAAGCGAGTCCTTCCACGCATTCACACGCCGCACCAACCGTTCCCTGTCCGCGTCCGCCAGCGCGATATCGTCAGCATACATGAGTAGCCAGGGAGGCTGCTCATGTGAATCCTTGATGCTGTCCGACAAAACGTCTAATATCACGCTGAACAGAAACGGACTAAGGACGGATCCCTGGTGGACTCCGACGGTGATGGGGAAGGGTTTAGTGTCGCCAACAGCGGTCCTGACAACCTGTTCCTTATAGCTTTAAATTAATATTATCATTCTTTATTTATTCAAATTCAGGGAAGAAAGCACAACCGAAGACAAGAAGCCAGAAAAACCCGCGAAAGAAACAAATAACTACAGGTGAGTGAACTACACTTGTGAGATTCGTTCATTTCATTCACTACATTCTATATTTAATTTATCAGAATTACAGTGCTTTGATTTCTATTTCACCATGTTGGTGTAGAAGCCTTTTGGGCCTCGCACATTTTTTTTTTTTTTTTTTGTTATCTTTACTTTTTTCGAACAACAGCAGATCAAGCTACCCGACATTGTCAGATATTCCCAATCAACGTTGAGCCTTAATACTTTAGATCATCATTTCAGCCGAAAAACGTCCACTGCTGGACATAGGCCTCCCCCAAGGTTCTCCACGACGACCGGTCCTGTGCCTCCCGCATCCAGTGGTTTCCCGCGACCTTCACCAGGTCGTCGGTCCACCTTGTCGGGGGCCTACCCACGCTACGTCTTCCGGTGCGTAGTCGCCACTCGAGAACCCTTCGGCCCCATCAGGCATCGGTCCTGCGGGCAATGTGTCCAGCCCACTGCCACTTTAGTGTTGAAATTCTTCGGGCTATGTCGGTTACTCTTGTTCTTCTGCGGATCTCCTCATTCCTGATTCGATCGCGCAGTGAAACCCCAAGCATAGCCCCCTCCATTGCCCTTTGAGTATAACAGCCCGTTGAGTATACTTTAGATATAAAGTTGAAAATCTAATTAAGAAATTTGACAGATTGTAGTAGCTTGATATACTGTCGTCTGTACTTTTTGTATTTCGTGTGCAAATAAAATGTTTTTCTTTTTTTAACCTGGCAATCCGTAACCGATCTGTCAGTAGTCGTAGATCATCCAACTCGGGTACATCGGATAGTGAGTCCGACAGCGAATCGGGCAGCGGCTCCGACAGCGAGTCGGACGAGTCGGCCGACAGCAGTGACGACGAGCCCGATATGAAGATTGTTGTCAGTCACGACAAGAAGGTATGTACAGAAGAATTATTTCTACTATAGAAGAATATGCCACAAATATTTTATTTTATGCGTAGAGTATTTCTTCATCGATTAGTTTGTAATGTAGATTTATTAAATTATTTATTTTGTAGTGTATGTTTACTTATTTTATTGTATTTATTATTTCAATAAAATATGTTCACACATTTTCAAGCTATTTTATTTTAATTTCTTTTGCATGTGTACTACACATTTATTTTTAAGTATGTATCATTCATCAATTTAAAGCATAAAGCAGGTTAGTTAGTACTTAATAAGAATTTATGTTTGACATATAACACTGATAGACAAAAATGTCCTTAATGAAACTTAAATGTAGGTAATTGAATGGGTTATCTTGTATCTACAACTAGTCGGTCTCGGTGGTAGGCAACAACATCAGCCGCCGGCATAAGTTACCACCCACAAGACAAAGTCTTGCCGCCAAGCGATTCGTCGTGTTCCGGCATGATGTCTGGTACCACCCACAAGACAAAGTCTTGCCGCCAAGCGATTCGTCGTGTTCCGGCATGATGTCTGGTGAAGCCGTACGGAGGCCGGGTCCGAGCAGTTGTGTTGCGATGTGTGCCGGGTACGATGTGCCCAATGTTGTTGTGTCGGGAGTGTGGTCGTGGAGGGTCTCCAGATCATCCTCTGGCGCAGCATCGTTGGTCGTGTTGTTGGGTTAAACATTGCATCACCTCGCTCAACTGCCGTCTTCCTTCCTATTCACTCAGTTTTTTTTTGAGTGAATAGGCTTAATAAGCTAGTGCGCTTTACCATCAACGATTGCATCACTGTTTACCATCAGGCGGGATTGCAGTCAAGCACTAGTTTATAACTAATAAAAAAAAAAAAAGTCAAAAGAAAATTTCAATCACCCTCAGTTTTTTTTTGCAACAGCAATTAATCTTTTTTAAGTAAAAACGGTAGTAAAATGTTTCAAATGAAGCAAAAATTTCCATTATTTACGTTTATTCAGGATTTTCGGGAATATTTAGCGCCAGGGATATCTCTTTGGAGTGTCCAGCAGTAGTCAGCTAACATGTTCGGACTCCACTTGCCTAGGTACCTTTTTCCATGTTGGATATGTTCTGATGGAACCGCTCGCCGTGTTCGTCGCTAACGGCTCCCAAACTTTGAGGAAAATGTCGAAATGCGAGTCATCATCATCTCAGCGTTAATCCCAGTCGCATCCGAAGTTTTTACAGCTTTGGGGTCTGGGGTCCGCTTTATCAGCTTAACTGCTAATTTTTGGCTAAACTTCGATACTTTCCATGGAGCGACTGTCGTCTAACCTCCAGAACTTTCAGTTAGACTAATTGTTGGAATTTTAAGCGCTTCAACAACCCGTAATGACTGCCATTAGATGTTCGTATGGCAACCGGGAGCAACGGCTTAACGTGCTTTCCTAGGCACGACCAGACCAGTGCAAATATTCATATTCAAAATCATCACTGTGTGGGATAGGTCTTTGAGCAGATTGTAGATTTGGATAGTTCACAGAGTGCCTAGATTTGCGATTAATACCTTTTATAGAAGTTTCCAAAGAAGTGCTGGCTTGACGTTGTAAGAGATGACATGCGTGCCAACAATCTGACACCACAAGATGCTAAACATCGCGCGAAATGGAGGAAATAAAGCAAGAAAGCGGACCCCGGGCTCGCAACGCGAAAGCCGCGGACGCAACCGGGATAAACACTGAGATGATGATGATGATGACATTTTATAGAAGTTTAACAGAAATAACAATCTGATACATGGTCTTTAATAAATTTCTGTGAAAATTCCGTCGACACGTCAAATTGGCATATCTTCATACTTTCGCTTGCTACGACGTTAATCACAGTCCGTACCGTGGTCATTTTCGCAACAGGACTGAAAGTTTGAATGATCACAAAACTATTACTAGCAAACTTATTATGGATTATGAAATCCTCTCCTTTTTTCTAACGAAAACCGTTAGCGACTAGCCATGCTTTGAACTTGTCGACTGATCCATTAGCATTCAGCTTCACGCGCAAGCCGACATAGTCCAGCGGATTAGCTCTCTGAAGTGGCAGGGGGCGGCGCACATAGCTCGTTGAGCCGATGGCCGATGGGGCAGAAAGGCTCTTGAATGGCGACCGCGTACCGGCAAGCGCAGCGCCGGGACACACCGACTACACTACACTACACTACTAACACTACACTACACAACTAACACTGCACTACACTACTAATACTACACTACACTACTAACACTAAACTACTAACACTACACTACACTACACTAGTAACACTACACTACACTACACTACTAGGTGGTCGGATGTAGATGATCTGACCAAGATCGATGGGAAGCGCTGGATGCAGGCCGCGTCCAACCTTTTTGGAAATTCTTGTGGGAGACCTATGTCCAACAGTGGACTTCATGGGCTGAGATGATGATGATGACATGGTCTTTCGGTTCGGCCCATATCATTGGAACTGCGAACTGCATATGACGAGATCCTTTAGACCGTGATGTTAACAACACACTGTGCACAGCAAACACTAGGATTCCAGGTCTAAATTGAACCTGAAAACCAAAATAATGAAAATAGATTTTAACTAACAGTTTCAAATTACGACGTTGACTTGTAACAGTAAGTTAGTCGCAAATAGAACAGAAGTTATCAGTTACACACACTCATGGCTTCTTAGTATGATATATAACTCTAAGGTCCGTATTACAGAACGTCACTCAAACTCAAGCTCTACTTAAGTCTCGTTTCAAGCCTTGTGATTGGTTGAAACTAGTTTTAAGTAATGCTTAAGCAGAGATCAATGCTTGAGTGACGTTCTGTAATACGGACCTTAATCTCAAAAAAAAAACTGTTTGTTTTCAATATTTTGTCGTTCATTTATTCGGAAACACGTCGGTAAGCAAAATTCGCGTAATCGAATAAGTCGATATTTTTTTGAAAACTGAGGGTGATTGAACAAAACTAAGTATGGCGTTTATATGCGCATATGTAGTAATTAATGTTTTAAAATATGACTTGATTTTGTTTAACAAATTCACTGTTTATCAGTGTAATTGTTTTTATTCAAATAATGAACCCACTTATTCATAAACGTTGCATAAAGTTAACTAGTGTTTAGCGATTCTTTAGCCATACATGTTTGAACTTTTAACGTCACTTAACTTTAATCATCGTTTATAAATAAACACCACAGTGTTTATGGGTGTTTATGTAATGTTGCGTTAAAAAATACTGCGACAATTCCTTGCAATGAATGTGTGAATGTCTAAATTCATACTTATTCCTTTTCACTACTCACCCTTGCATGCCCCGTTGACAATTAACCAATTCAACAACTAGCTTAATCGCGCGGTTTCACCCGCATAAGTATCTATCCCGTGGGAGTAACCGAATAAACTATCCTATTTGATAATCCTGTTAAAAAATCATATGTGTGCGTAATTTTTTATCCAAAACCGTTCAGTAGTTTTTGCGTGTAACAAACATACCTACATACATATTTTTATTGTAAACATTTTCATTTTTAATGTCTGGACTTGAAAAAAAGCTTTTGAGGCTTTTCTTCTCAAAGGTAGTCAGTTTGGAAATGCCTGCTCCAGCGATTTTAAAAAAATATGGCGTGTAAAAGTGATCAGTGATCCTACTTGCATAATAAATGATTTCATTTGACATACATACTTTCACTAATAATATAGAAGAATGTTAACAGCTAAATTCTTAAATTTTAGCAAAACGCTCGACAACAAGAGAAACCTACAAAAGAAGAACAAAAGAGAAATGATAAATCAAACTTGGAGCTACTGTTGGAGCTGGACGAGGTGGCGAGCTCCTTGCCTACGATGACGCCGACGTGTGGGGGATTCTTGTCACCACCCAGTATGCCACCACAAGGGATTGGAGATGGTGAATACTAAGCAACCATTATACTATCTATATTTTGTTAATATATAAAGCTGAAAAGTTTGTTTGTTTGAACGCGCTAATCTCAGGAAGTACTGGTCCGATTTGAAAAATTCTTGGTGCGTTGGATAGCCCATTAATCCAGGAAGGCTTTAGGCTATGTAACATCACGCTGCGACCAATAGGAGCGGATCATAAATAAAGCACGCGAAGTCGCTGGCGGCCGCTAGTTAATATATAAAGCTGAAAAGTTTCGTTTTTTGACCGCGCTAACAGTTTTTTTTCTAATCGGATCAGTAGTTCCTGAGATAGGAACTACTGATCCGATTAGAAAAAAAACTGTTTGCGTTGGATAGCCCATTAATTCAGGAAGGCTTTAGGCTATATAACATCATGCTGCGGCTAATAGGAGCGGAGCATATAAAATAAAACATATCGAAACCTACGCGGGTGAATCCGCTAGGCGCAGCTAGTCTGTGATAAATTTGAACGTGTTAAGCATGATTACATGCAAGCACACAAAATCGCAAAAGCACACTTTTCTCGGTGGTAGGCCATAACATTGGTTGCCGGTAGAAGTTACCACCAGACAAAGTGTTGCCACTAAGCTATTCGTCTAAGACTAGCGCGCTTTACCATCAACGATTGCATGACTGCTTACCATCAGGCGGGATTGCAGTCAAGCACTAGTTTAAAATTATATAAAAAAAAAAAACAATAGGGTCGATAAATCATGGCGGGTCTAAACATGGCTCTCCACATAGACATATACTCATGGACATGCCGTACGCATATAATCCGCAGTATTTTTTTTTTTTTTGTTTGAAAAGAGTGAGAGAGATGGCCTATGCTTTCGGTCTAGCACTATCTCTTTCCTCATAGAAGTCATATATAATTGATAATTTTGAGAGAGATAAAGATAGACGAAACTTTGTTTCCTCTCTTTCTTTCGGAGTGCCACAATTCTCATCACTAAGGCATGTCCATTAGTATAATTATGTCGATGGCTCTCTACACTATCTGTCGCGCATGTTTTCTCCCTCACACTCGCCCCTGTTAACATTTGGTTCCTTATAATCTGCGCGAAGGTGGAGCGCGAGTTCAAGGTTTAATATTGTTAGTTAGAGATAGGAGACTTTTGGCCTCGTAATGGACTTCCTGTTTTTTTTTTTTACTTAATATAGTTTGTTTTTATTAACCGACTTCTTTTTAATGTAGGTTAGTTTTATGATCTTTCCGTACAAGGCACAATAAGTACTTTTTAAGGTTCCTTAGTCGACAAGGAAGCCTTATAGTTCGAGAAAGTAGTAAAGTATAAAGTGGATAAAATGTTTTATTATAGGTATATAGCCCCCCAAGCGCGTAAAGCGAGAAGGGTTTTTTTTTTCACCTTAACGTTTGATATATTGTTGGTTAGGTATTTAAAAGTGAATTCTTATTTAGTAAAAAAAAAAAATGATTTTAAGTGTTTGGAAATAATGACTCCAAAAGTATAAAAGTTTGCTAAAATGAGACCCCGAGAGACCTTTTTGAATTTCACCACAGATACATAACAGATTAGTATCCCGCCAATTTATGTCGGTTTTTAAAATTATAAATATGGAACTCACGGCGTAACTGTTGAGGCTTATTCCGCTCAAAGAAGTTCACACTGACATGGCTGCAGCATATTTAATTAGTTTGTTATTTTTTTTTTTAATTTAATTCTTCACAGCTGACAGCAGTTCTATTTTTAAAGTTCATTGGTATGAATTTTCCCTCGTAGCTTTTTCCACCCAATAATTAGATCAAAACAACACTACTTTCAGGGTATGAGAAATGAAAAAGGTTTTTTCTATGACCATTTGGTAATTTGCTTAAAACGTAACCATAAGTCATATCTCAATAGTACTCATTCCTGCCAAGTCGTGTTACAGTGATCATTTCTACACGGGTAAGCCATACTACAAGGAAACTTTTTTTTTTATGGCTATGGCATCAGGAAATCAACATAATTATGATTATGCCAAAAAGCGCGCGTATTTGCGTCACGACTAAACATCGCATGTTATTAGGCTGTATGAATGAGTTGGCTTTGCCATTTGTGGGATTATAATAAGATTGCGCGCGCCGCGCTATTTTCGCGCCATTGTTAACTTTTATCTGCATATATTTCATGGTCGTAGAAAAAGTTCTGTATGCCACTGTCGCTAACAGCTATTGTAATACTCGTGCTGGTCTATTGTGCCACTCATATTACAATAACTCATTGCTTGACGGTGGCATAAATTACTATTTACGAATGAGTTGCCTAATATGAATACAATATCCTGTTCGTAGGTGACACCATAACCCCGGTGGGTCCGTCCTACAGTCACTCGGTGAGTTCTGAGCTGGTGTCCCGCGTGTCGTGGCGCGGCGTGTCGTGTTCCGTGCGGTGGTCCCGTGCGCCGCACCTGTACTCACAGAACATGTGCGCCATCGATCTCATGTTCACCAACCACAGCGCTAATGACGTCACTAATATTAGGATACATAAGAAGGTGAGTTCCTATATTTAGAATACAACTCGAGCAAGTTAACCGTGCACCTCGCTCTGTGACGTCATGCGAACGGTACCGTTTGTAAAAAATGAGAATTATGTTAAAAAATATAAATTACAATTTTTTTATGTTAATAAAAGGTCGTTTTGATGATAAAGCGTTATAATACTAGATCATTTTACTCATGACGTTTTGCAATTAAATTGATACACAATATGGACTAAAATATTATAATGTTGGTGTAACCAACAGGCTTCACTAACGCGTCGAAAATGTAAAAAAGCAAAAACGACTTATTAAAAAAATAAAGCAGAAACTCCACAGAAACAGTAATGACAACAGGGGATTTAAACTGTATTTAGACATTTGTAACAAAGATGCTATCGCTACTCATCGCTTACGGCGAATGCAGGGCGCCGCGCGGGGAAGCGGAAGAGGGGCCAAATTCCAGCGAGGTGCACAGTTAACTCGGGCGAGTTATAAAATAGAATATAATACTTTTTATTATGTACACCATATAGATTACAGAACATAAATACATAACAGAACATACATAGTACAGAACATATATACAGTGTAAATGAATTTATAAATGACATGCAATCTAATAATGAGAGATGACGTTACTGTATTTGGTACTTACTTATTAACTTGACTTGTTTTAATTATTATCTGACATCTTTTTAATTCGCAATTGACCTGTCCATAATAATATTTTTGACATTTATTGTTTTTAAGACCTTTTTATATATTTTTTATTTTGTTTTGAATGAATTTATATTCATGTGATTATTAGTTGTGTATATACAATAATTGTAAGTAGAAACAAACGCCAAGTAAAATTGCATGCCTTCAGGCGGATTATGGAGATGTCAAACAATTTTATCTATCGATGTGAATTATGTCAATTATCCATTATCGCAATAAACGAGTTTGAGTTGAGTTTTTACTAAGGGTGACACAATGAGCGGTCTTATCGCTAAAAGCGAACTTTTCCAGACAACCTTTGGCTGGATTGCTAAGGGGAAGGAGGAAGAAATTATGTAGGTAGTCTACCAGTCAACCACAGGTGATGAACAGATTAAATGGCAGGTGCTTTGGTTAATAAAAAATTATAAAGACAAAAAGCTCTTAACACTATTTAAATAAATACTATAAATAACCTATATACACATACATACTATTACAAAATTGTAATGGCCTTCTGGTCACTTACCGCCGGCCTACCTCAGCGATACTTACTCATGAAACTAGGGTATGTTGTGCATAAAGTATTGATTGGAATAAAACAAATATAATTCAGTCTTCTCAAGGATTTTAATTAAACACTTTGCGCACACGCATCTGACACTATGATGCAGTAGTTGCTAAGATACTGGTGTTGGATAATATGTAATGGTGAACACTTACAATGGGTATGTCACATTACCCTAAATTAGGTCAATTCATGGACCCGCCGTCGCAGCCAGCATCTCCAGCTTGTGTGATCTTTGGAGACTTCTCATGCACGTGTGTTCAAAACCAGTTGGTTCGCTTCAAAATTCCTCTTGATTTAAAAGAAATCAATTTGTAAGCAACGCCATCTATTCGAAGTTACTTGGCACTAATTATAAGTTTATTCCACCATTTGCCGCTAGATGTCGCTATTTACCTCGTTTACGAGTAGTTAGAATTTTAAACGTTACAAAATATGTACTACTATAATATGCTGGGTAAAGTTTATTCGGTAAATAGTGGGAGGAATCAAACATATTATAAATATTCCCACTCCTGGGACACAGGGCTCCTCTCGGTGAGAGGGAGTGGACCATAATCTTCCACTCTGGCCCAGTGCAGGTTGGTAGATGTCACATGTATTGACTCTAGGACATACCGGTTTCCTCGCGATGTTTTTCTGTACCGTTTTGAGAGCAGTAGTGATGAAACATTTTACACAAAGTAAAGCGCCTGGTGGGGTTCGAATTTACGACCTACATTTTTTTACATATTATAAACCAGCGCTTGACCGCAATCCTGCCTGATGGTAAGCAGTGACGCAATCGTTGATGGTAAAGCGTACTAGTTTATTAAGAGCCTATTCACTCTAGCCTTGAAGACACTCAAATTGTAGTCCGATGGAAACACCGCCGCTGGCAAATTATTCCAGTCCCTCGATGTACGCGGTATAAAGGAGGAGGCGAAACGCTTCGTCCGGATCGTAGTGGTGTTAACAACGTAAGGGTGGAAACCAGCCGTAGGACGGGTCGTCCGCTGGTGGAACGGAGATGGGGGAATTAAATCATGCAATTCCCTCGCACACTCCCAGAAATGCATCCTATAGAACACCGAAAGGCTGGCTACTCTACGCCTGTGCTCTAGCCGCGGCCGAAACCACTAGGCCACCGCTGCTCTCAAAATTTAAATCATCAAAAAACAGAGAAGAGATAAAAAGTATAACACGATCACGATATCGGGTCGATCACGTTCACGCGAATTCAATGCTTTTTCCTGTAGGGTAATTACGTAACACATTATCTATAGCGATGGGTTTCATTTTGACAATTCAACAACATTCATTGCGTTATTTACATTGTCGGGTAGACAGTGAGCAAAGACATTTTTCGAGAATGGACTAGCGATATGTTTCAAAATGATTCCAACTTATTATTATTATTATAGTAATGGTGTGTTACACAATAAGGGTGCTGATCCAACAAAAAAGCTCACCATCCTTAACGAAGTTTTCTTTTCAATATATTGTAAGAACGTCTTTATTTCCAGACACTGACCGGTTCCCGTAACATCCACGACTTCGCTCCGATCCAGCTACTGGCACCGTCAGCCTCCACCACCGTCACACTGGGGGTGGACTTTGCAGATACCATACAACCCATAGAATTTACCATTAGTGGCTCCATAGGTATGTGCTTTAGCTATTATTAGAATTTTCGTTCTATTGTGGAAAATCTGTATTTCCGGCGATTTTGGGTGAATAGTCTGTCAGACACTAACTAAAAATCACCCCAATATTCGATATCACAATCGGACCGGGGAGCATGAACATCCCCGGGGTGCGCAGCCCAAGTCCATATAGAAGGGTCAAGGACAACAGCCGCGGTAACACATCCGCACTCCTTGCCCATCCCTGCAAACCTTGCCCACTTATGCACACCTGCAAGCCTTGCCCACTTATGCACACCTGCAAACCTTGCCCACTCATGCACACATGCAAACTTTGCCCAGTTATGCACACCTGCAAACCTTGCCCACTCATGCACACCTGCAAACTTTGCCCACTTATGCACACCTGCAAACCTTGCCCACTCATGCACACCAGCAAACTTAGCCCACTCATACACACCTGCAAACTTTGTCCACTTATGCACACCTGCACACTTTACCCACTCATGCACACCTGCAGACCTTGTCCACTCATGCTCACCCCTACACAACTTGCCCACTTCTGCATACCTGCGAACTGTGAACCATGCCCACTCCTGCACACCACTGCACATCCTGCCCACTCCTGCACACTTTTTATAGTATACGTTTATTTTTGAGTGACAATTTATAATGAGAAGCGACATTTAAATTGAACTTGAACATTGTCTTATACGAAATTGAGTTTATTATCCTATCACTTGATAAGTATCTGAGATTTTGAATTGAACCTTAAGGATGCCTTTTCTTATTGTTTTAGGAGAAGTGCCAGTATCAATAACGCCACCAGTGGGTGAACTGATGAGATCGGTCACCATGTCACAGACACGCTGGGACTTAGAACACAACAAGTTGAGAGGAATGACTGAGGTAACATCTTCACTTGTTACAAGCCATCCAATCAATATTTCATATATTGTATCACTCAAACTATAGTAATAGGTGTACAAATAAGTTTTTTTACGGCCATTTCGTAATTTGCTTAATACATAACCATAAGTCACATCTCAATAGTACTCATTCCTGCCAAGTCGTGTTACAATGAACATTTCCACACGGGTAAACCGTACTACAATGAAACTTTTTTTATGGCTATGGCATAAAAAAATAAACATATGATTATGACAAAAAGCGCGCGTATTTGCGTCACACCTAAACATCGCATGTTATTAGGCTGTATGGATGAATTGCCTCTACCTTTCATTTGTGGGATTATAACAACAAACCGACACACGCGCGCCGCGTTATTTTAGCGCCATTGTTAACTTTTATCTACATTATTTTATAAATAAAATAGTTGTGAAAATGGGTGATATCAGTGATAATAGCGAAATGGACAATACCTTAACGCCTCCTGAAATGAGAGAAATAGCCATGGAGATTACAATTTAAATTACTATAATTCCTAATAAAAATCAACATACACGGTTTTTTGTATTTATTTAATTCAAGGTCGTAAAAAAGATTTTGTATGCCACTGTCGCAAACAGCTATTGTAATACTCGTGCTGGTCTATTGTGCCACTCAGCCTCGCTTCGTGGCACAAACTGTCACTCATATTACAATAGCTATCGTTGCTTGACAGTGGCATAAATAAATATTCCGCCATTTTTCGAACATGCGGACAATCATTATCATGTAGGAGAATAATTTTGTCATATCTGAAGTAGTAATGGCCGCGTTTTTCCTCTTCCTTCTATCTTCCTCCAATTCCGTGCCTTTGTACGATTTCGGACTTTAGAAAACCACTCACGATAAATTCACTCTCTTAAAGCAGCTTCACCATAAGCTTCTGCAAGCAATGGATGGGCCTCAGCTGCAGATTTCTTCAAATTAAAGAAGTAACAAAAGATCCCGCAGATGACGATTATTCGGCACAAAACTTGACAATTTTGTATAAAAATAAATATGTGATACTGACACAAAGTCACTAATACTCTAATTGTATGTTATTACCGGATGTCCAAAATTACGATATCGCATTTTACATCTGTCAATTTCAACGAAACCTCTTAGTGAGGACGTCTTTTGTTAATCGGCGGAAACTTATTTGTACAGCTAATAGTCCACTGCTGGACAACACCTTGTCGTCTGCCCTCTGCATCTAGTCCATCTTCTATAGCCTTCCATTCTATCTATCTAGCTAAAGGGCATCCCACACTACGCTTATCGATAGTCGTCCAATCATGCACCCTTTTAACCGACTTCAAATAAAGGGGAGGTTCTCATTGTTCTCAATTCGTCGGCATCTTTTATAGACTGGTAAAAACTGGATTCTCTCTGGAGACTCTGTTGTTTGTCTGCTGTATCTCATTCACCGTGATAGTTGGACAGTTGAAATTTACACAGATGATAGACAAAAATTTGTTGCCGCTATAATAACAACTGATGTAGCGGTACCTATTAACTCCACAAGTAAACAACGTGTCATACTGACGTCATACGAATTCTACATCTCGCAAGCAGAATTTACCGTGCAATTAGTATACATACAACTTCCCAACTTCTTGAATATTTGCACTGGTCTGGTCGTGCCTCGGAAAGCACGTTAAGCCGTTGGTCCCGGTTGCCATACGAACATCTAATGGCAGTCGTTTTGGGTTGTTGAAGCCCTCAAAAATCTAACAATTGGTCTAACTGCAATGCTTCGATATCGCCTTCGGGTTGTGGAGGTCAGACGGCAGTCGCTTCACGGAAAATGTCGAAGTTTAGCCGAAATCAGCAGTTAGACTGGTAAAGCGGACCCCAGACTCCAAAGCTGAAAAAGCTGCGAATGCGACTGGGATTAACGCTGAGATGATGATGATGACAACTTCCCAACTTCAACCTTTGGGCATGTGCCCGTCAGACACAACACCCGTCTGGTCGGAGGAACCTCCCTTTTCTATGGAGGATGACTGAATTTTACTCCCTGTTTCTCATGCCTCCACAATAATACTAAAAACAGAGACGGTTAGTGCAGTAAGCAATAGAAAGCTGCGCCACGTGTCGCGGGTTCGATACCTACACGCAACAAATATTTGTATGGCCTACAATTCGTTGTTCCGGGTCTGGCTGTTTGTATCCGTCAGTTTATATGTTTATAAACGCACCAACGATACAGGAGAAATCCCAAGTTTGGGACCACGTTTAAAAAAAATACATAAATGTTTAACGGGGGCTCCCATACAACATTCCATTTTTGTAACATTATTTTACAAAAATGGAATGTTGTATGGGAGCCCCCGTTAAACATTTATGTATTTTTTTTAAACGTGGTCCCAAACTTGGGATTTCTCCTGTATCGTTGGTGCGTTTATACGGAACAAATTGTTTTACGGAAATTTTCATCCGTCAGTTCGACCCACATTTGGCCTTTTTTGGATTGTTCTGGCGTTGCTGGGAACTACAATAGTCATTTACGCCACTGTCAAGCAATGATAGCTATTGTAATACGAGTGATTGTTTAGTATTACATTATTATATTAGAGTATTACAATAGCTGTTTGCGATAGTGGCATACAAAACCTTTTCTACGATCTTCAAACAAATATATACAAAAAACCGTCAATGTTGAGAAAATAGCACGGCGCGCTCAATCAGCGCAATGTTCTTTTGTTGTTATAATCCCACAAATGTAAGGCAAAGGCATTGATCCATACAGCCTAATAACATGCGATATTTAGTCGTAACGCAAACACGCGCGCTTTTTGGCTTAATCATATGTTGATTTCTTGATGCCATAGCCATAAAAAAAAATTAAAAAGTGTCATTGTAGTACGGTTTACCGGTGTGGAAACGGTCATTGTAACACGACTTGGCAGGAATGAGTGCTATTGAGATATGACTTATGGTTATGTATTAAGCAAATTACCAAATAGTCGTAGAAAAAATATGTTTCATAATGCAATGAATTTATTTTAGTGTGACAAGAAAACAGTCAGAGTAGAAGATGAAGAAACTATATGTAAACGAGTGTTTGAGACTGCTAACGTGTCAGCTATAACCTCTACTGGAGACTATCTCAGGTAAGATAAAAAGGCAGTCGTGGACCTGACCGACAACAGTGATAACTAAAATCATTATTATGCTTTTGTTACCATTGTACAGACGATAGCACGTCAAGCTATTCTGTCATATTTCTTTATTAAATTGTAAACTTTATCGCTAAAGCATTAAGGCTCAAGATTGATTTGGGATATTTTACAGTTTAGGGTAGCTTGGCTTGTTGTCATCCGTACCAATTTATACCATTGTATACATACACGACAGCCTTCGTGACGTAGCGGTAGCGAACGCGGCCGCTGCGCAAGGAGACGCGGGTTCGATCCTCGCGCAGTGCAAATATTTGTATGCATGAATATGAATATTTGCACTGGTCTGGTCGTGCCTCGGAACGCACGTTAAGCCGTTGGTCCCGGTTGCCATACGAACATCTAGTGGCAGTCGTTACGGGTTGTTGAAGCCCTCAAAAGTCCAAGAATTGGTCTAACTGCAATGCTTCGATATCGCCTTCGGGTTGTGGAGGGCAGACGGCAGACGCTTCACGGAAAATATTGAAGTTTAGCCAAAATCAGCAGTTAAATCAAATCAAATCAAAGCATTTATTTCAAATAAACCAGTTACAGGCACTTTTGAATTGTCAGAAGGTCGGTCAGTCAATAAGATGAAGCTAGTCGCCCATTCCAAAGAGTAGGTACCTATGGAGAAGAACGGGCAAGAAACTCCATGGACACTCTTTTAAAGTTTCAAGCTATTGTTACAAATATTTGATTACATCATTCATGTTGAAATCAACCGTGTGAGAACGATGCAGAAATAAATTGTACGCCGAGAGCGTCCATTATGAAAACACACAAAAATCAATTCAGAAATTAAAATACGCCGTGGCAGCTAAGAGATGACCAGTCCCCTCCGACGGCGTCCGTTCACGAACATGACGAATGGATCAGCATCATTCAGCTCAACCATATTCAAGGGAACCCAATGACCCAACACACACGCCACCATCAGCGAGACATTTGAGTGAGCATGACATACTCTCAACAGCCAGAGCACTATCAAGTCAATAAAAAAAGACTAACCCAACAAAAAAATGCCTTACAGCACATTCGTACATTGTGCTCACACGTTTGCCATGCAATTATACAATACTAAGAAATTGAATCTACACAATGCTAAGATAGTTTTGTCCAAGGTTCAGCAGCTCCAACAGTGTTCCCGAATCTGTGGAAAGTTTAGCTCCTGTGTAGCTGTAGAAGTGCCGAACACCTCTGTCAGCGATACAATTCCGTAACGTACAATATGCTTGGCTACATAGTGTGTAATACAGGCTTTGAATTAGTAACATTAACAGTTACATATTAAAACTACAAGAGGAAAAATCAGAGAACAATCAGTGTATAGAAATCGGACGCAGCTCAAGCCCAAGCCTTTTTGTCCTCAATATAATCCTTCACACTATAAAATGCTTTCTGACACAACTTACGTTTAATGAAGGATTTGAATTTATTCAGGCTCAGATCTTGAACCACCTCTGGAAGTCCATTGTAAAAATGTATACATTGGCATCTGAAGGAGCCACCTATTTTCTTGAGCCTTGTTGTAGGTACAATAAATTTGTGCCTGTTCCTAGTATTTATATTATGGACATCACTGTATTTTTTAAACAATTTTATATTTTTATGAGCATACAAAAGATTTTCATAAATATATTGAGACGGCACGGTCAGTACATTAATCTCTTTAAATTTTTCTCTGAGAGAGTGTCTCGGACTTAATTTATAAATTGCACGAACAGCTCGTTTCTGCAAAACAAATATTGTTTGAATATCGGCAGCATTTCCCCACAACAGAATGCCGTACGACATTACGCTATGGAAATAGCCAAAGTACACTAAACGGGCCGTCTCAACATCAGTCAAATTACGAATTGTTCTAACTGCGTATGCAGCAGAACTTAGTTTTTTCGACAATTTTTCTATATGTGGACCCCATTGAAGCTTAGCATCCAGAGTTATACCCAAGAATACTGTGCTGTCTTCAGATTTCAATTCTTCGCCCTTTATCAACACTTTAGTTTCCACCTGCCTAACGTGAGGTAGAGTAAACTTAATGCATTTGGTTTTTTTCTCGTTTAAGAGTAAATTATTAACATTAAACCAATGGACTACTTTGGAGATCGCGCTATTTACATCATCAGTAACCTGCTGCTGACGTTTCAGTTTAAATAAAAGTGAAGTGTCATCTGCAAACAACACTATATCGTGGTTATCCTTTATTAGGTACGGCAGGTCATTGATGTAAATAAGAAACAAAAAAGGACCAAGAATTGACCCCTGTGGGACTCCCATTGTTACCAAAGACCCGGAAGATCTTGTTCCATTAACGTCAACGCTTTGAATCCTACCACTCAAGTAAGATGTAATAAGATCCAGTGCAGAATTCCGGATCCCGTAGTGGCGGAGTTTCCTGATTAACGTATCGTGAAGAACGCAATCGAATGCCTTAGACAAATCACAAAAGATGCCCAAGGCATCGCATTTATCCTCCCATGCATTATAAATATGTCCTAGAAGTTCAACACCGGCATCAGTAGTTGAACGACCCCTTGTAAAACCGAACTGTTTGCTATGTAATAATTTATGTTTATTAAAAAAAATTTGCATTTGGTTTAAAATTAATTTCTCAAAAATTTTACTAAAGGTAGGTAGTACAGAAATAGGTCTATAATTTGTGGGGTCTGATGTACTACCTGATTTAAACAAAGGTATTATTTTACTATTTTTCATGAGATCAGGAAACTCTCCACAGTCAATACAAGCATTAAAGATATCAGCTAGAGTGGGTGCCACAATATCAATAATAGACTTAGCAACTTCCACCGAATGGCCCCATAGGTCAGCAGTCTTTTTTACATTTAGAGTGTGAAAGATTTTAATTATATCTCTACTGATAACATATTCAAAATGAAACTCCGAATCACAAACATTAACATTTTCTTTAAGCAAAGACTCGGCAACAGAAGGTGATGAGTTTAGGGATTTAGTAGTTGAAACAGGAATATCCGAAAAGAAATTTTCAAATGCCTCAGAGACTTGCGAGTCTGATTTAATTATGTTGTTATTAATAGACAGGCTATAGTCAGTATTTCTATCACTGGACCTTCCCGTTTCACTATTAATAATTTTCCAAGTCGTTTTAATTACATTGCCACTGTTTTTTATCTTTGAACTCAAGTAACGTGACTTGGCCATATAACAAACTTGTTTAAATAATTTTGAATATTTTCTAACATACAAATTGAATTCAATAGTGTTAATATAAATTCTCTCATTATACAGTTCATAAAGCCGAGTTCTACTTTTATAAATACCGATGGTAGCCCAATCAGAGAAAGATGCGTTACTATTAACAGAGATAGTCTTGGGAACAAAGGTGGAATCAAATAGCTTACAGTATATATTAAAAAAAATTGTCATAGAGATGATTAGGATCAGCATTAACAGCACTGGATAAGACTGGCAATTTATTAATGAGATTAAATCTAAAAACCTCCAAGCGGCTTTCAGTTTTGGGGTTAACAGTGATATCCTTTTTGGTCACTTTTTTACTATGGTTTGGAATAGTAATCCTTTGTCCGCAGTGATCAGAATCAAGTAAATTTACAACTTCTTTGTGGCTTGGTATTAGGTTTGTAAAAATATTATCTAGGCACGTGGCACAAGTAGGTGTTATTCTCGTGGGCTCCAAAAATAGGTTTACAAGATTGTAGGACTGAAATAGACTTATAATTTTATTAGAATAACCAGAGTTCTCTAATAAATTAACATTAAAATCACCGCAAACGATAATGGCTTTGCTTGAAACACAAATCTTATGTAAAACTTCATCCATTACCTTTTCAAAGCAGTCATACAATCCTGAAGGGGGTCTGTACACACTTAACACAATGAAGCCCTCCAACTCTATACAGGCAATTTCAGCTGTTCGTTCAACAGACAGGCTCACAATGTCTTTACGATTTTTAAATTTGAGCACGTTACTAACTAAAATTAATGAGCCACCATGTATAGCATTTATTCTGCTAAACGAACTACCAACCTGGTGATTCTTAAAATTGAACAAGAACTGGTGACTTTTTAGCCAATGTTCGGTTATACAGATAATATCAATACCATAATGGTTTATAAATAAATCTACCTCTAAATCTTTGTTCATAAATCCTTGAATATTTTGATGCACCAGATTGATATTATCTATTGACCTTAAATTTCCTCCCGAGTTGCTTTTGAGGTTGTGTATATTATAGCTAGAGGTTGGCTCTATTGTCTTAATTTCTAATTTAAATTATTAATAATGTCAACTGAAACCAAATTATTGGCAGAAATGTCATTGCATTGCTCAAAAGAAGCAAGTTGTTTAGCCAAATTCTTGGCTGTAATAGAAAAAAATATGATAGCGACACAGCTATTTGTCTTTTATAATAATTAGAAAGATAATACATAACATTGTTATGTCTATCTCTTGTCAAATACAAATTATTCTTAAAATAATTATTAATGTCAATTACATGTAATATTTTGTTATTAAATGTCAAGTTGGACATTGTCATATTAAGGTCAAATCTAATCCTATTTTCTTCCTGTGGCAACTGGTCACTGTAAGGGAATGTAAACAGGACAACCTTTCCAATATTCAGATTGTTTAACGTTTCACAACACTTAAGCAGTTCTCTTTTGCCCAAATTTCCCCTACTACCCACAAAAATTAATAAAGTTGTATTCTGAGAAAAGTTACATTTAACAATTTTTTCCATAATTCCATATAAAGAACAACCAGGCATACAGTAGTTCAATATTGAGTGACCCGGACATTCATCAGTCAACAACCGCCCCAAGCCCTTACCTATCTCATCACAGAACAACACAACATCATTGGTCAAGCTTTGTTTAAGACCAATAAGATCATTACAATCAGGGCTATTGGTACTATTAGCAGAAGGAACCATGACATCTACACAGGGCTGCGGCAAGGTGGTATTACATGATGTCAACAAATGATCCGGTGTAAGCACATCTGATGTTAGACCGCACTCACAGTTGGGTTTTTGTGAGTTAACCAGCTCATTCATCGCCAACACATATCCTCCAATTAGGTCTTCTGAGGTGTTATACTTATTAGTCATTGAAATAAGTTTATCTTGCAGATGGTCAAGTTGAGATTGCAATGACTCCGTGTCTATGTCATACCTCCTATTACTTTGCTCTAAGTTATAAGAATACATATCCAACTGTTTCAGCAAATTGAGTCTTTCCCTGTTCATCTTAACACTTTTTATAAAGTACTTTTGTCTTTTCACCATTTTTTGAGTTTTGACAATGTACTTATTAATTTTAATATATTTTTTTAATTTATTTTTGCTGGTTACTATCCTCACTGAATTTGATGACCTTGTATCATTGTCATCAGTCAAATCTATAGTGTAAGAGGGGTTTATTGCAGAAACCATTGTGGGGGCGATAGGCATCAACTCGCTAAATAGACTCTGATTCAGCGAGGCAGTGATGTTATTATTAGAAGTCTCTAGTTCTATGATTTGACTTTGAGCCTCATGTAGCTGCTGTTGTAAGAAATGTTTCTGACAAAGAACTTGTTCATACTCTAAGCTACACTGGCTGAACCCGTCCACAACAAGCTGAAGCCTATCCCGGGCGTCTATGGCATCAGTGTATTGAATATGTAACTGAGCCATTTCATTTCTCAACTTCTTATTTGCTTCATGGGCATTGAAGAGGACTCTCTCATTGTCATCGATTTCCCTAAGTAGTTGGTCACAGGACTCCCTCGAAGCCTTTAATTGGCTCAAAGCCTCTTTGAGTTTGGACTCTTGGAGGTGAGCATGGGCATTACGAGTCATGATCATTATTGAAACTAGGTAAATAAGGAAATGACAAGAAATTAGAAGTGAGGCGGTAGTTGTGGCAGAAAATGAAGATAATCAGCAAAAATGAAAAATGAGATTTAGATTTAAGTAAATAAAAGGTGTTTTGAAAGTAAAAGTTGACCAATAATCGAGTTTGTTGTAATTAAAAGGGAGTTCTGTCACCAAACCAAAATAAGGTTGTTTACGTTCAGAGGTTATTGGCATTAATAAGTAGCCTTTCTAAAGGTGAATTACGCAATTGCTGATTAAAATAAAGCACGCAAACAAACTAATAGCAAGTAAAATATAAAATATTATACCTGATACCGAGATGACAATGCAAGATTCACTTTTGCCGGTAACTGTCACCGATTTTTTTACACTAAATACGCACTATATAAGTGAACTTAACACAAAATATACATTATTGTTCCACTAATTATATGAATAATTGGAAATAGGTCTACAAATCTAAGTAATTTAATATTTAAAATTAAAAAAACTTTAGAAAGAAATTTAAACAGCTGTCAGCTGTAGTGTTGCCACAGGAAAAACGTTAGACTGGTAAAGCGGAACCCAGACTCCAAAGCTGAAGAAGTTTTGGATGCGACTGGGATTACAGCTGAGATGATGATGATGGAATAACATTTAATTACTCTGTTCATCTTTTCATTCATGTATCAGTTTACAGGATATAATTTACTTTCTTTAAAAATACGGTCGGTTTTTAAACACTAAAATTGCGCCGTAGATCGGCAGTTTACTGTACCAAATTTTGTGTCGTAGATCTAACGGCAGGAGGTTAAAGTTTCATTCATTTGCGCTACTTTTTTTTCAAACAGATTTGCCGGCCGCATGCTGTCATCACAAGACCTAGTTCTTATATCAGTCCGCACCGACGAGGACAGTTCCCGCGTCACAGCCAACTGTTCCAACATGGCGATAGCATCCCTCCTTGCCAACGAGGTAGCCCAAGCGCTCGCAAGGACTTAGAGCCCAACACAAAGTACTCCATTCTGCTCATCGAGATAACAAGCACACATACATACATATGAATTATGTTGTTTTCAAAAGCATATGAAAAAAGTATAAACAAAGTCTTTACAGCTTCTTACGCAATCAGTCATAAAAGGGAATTGGTGCACATACAACTGTATGGGAACATTTTCCAACAATTATGGTTTAATAATACTGTTAAATTTTAATGGAAGGTTCTTAGACGAAAATTGTATAACCATTAAGCACAATTGTTAAACTTAAATGTCGAGTAAGTTAAAATGGAAACTAACTTTATTGTCGTAAATACTAAAAATTGTCTTTTGATGCTTTTGTTTACATTTTCATCTGACACTTTTGGAAGCGATTATATTATTGTTTGTATAGAATATAACACTATGTTTATTAAAGAAGAATAATAATTATGTCTAATTATTATGTCTCTATCTTATTGTGTTCTCAGAAGGAACTAATCATATACAATATGTAAAGAAAACCCTGTCCGACCCATAAGGATAATAAAGGTTAGGTAAACACTTGACCAAATATGATATAAAATTTTACATAATCATCATAGTAACAATACTAATAAATTTTGAAATAATCCTTTTTTCCCGGGAATTAATTACAATTTCCCCGAAATTTGGTAATTTTTAAAAAAGTGACAACAGCGGTATTATTATAAGCAAATAGCGACGCGACCACGTCATAGGTGCCGCGCATAAGCCCTCAAAGCCTCAAAGCAAGCCCTCCCGCGGGCGGCGGGGGGCGCCCTGCCCCCCGCCGCCCGCGGGAGGGCTTGCTTTTGCGCACATGTATTAAGTTACCTCTTTTTGCGAAGTAATATTTATTTTTAGGGGGATTTTTTTTTAAGTTTATCCTGACTTTGTGGGTATTAGTAGAATCAGTTATCGATACCTAACAATACCTTCACGAATCGGACAGGGTTTTCTTTACATCCATACTAATATTATAAATGCGAAAGTAACTCTGTCTGTCTGTCTGTTACGCTTTTCCGCTTAAACCTCTCAACCGATTTTGATGAAATTTGGCACAGACAATCTTTAGACCCTGAGAAAGAACATAGACTACCTTTTATCCCGGAAAAATTTGATGTTCCCGAGGGAAATCTAGAAAGCGCGATATAACCGAACTCCACGCGGGCGAAGTCGCGGGCGGAAAGCTAGTATTGTACATAACTTCCTACATACTTTATCAATACATAAATTCATAAATGAGGCATTTTAATGCCTTTCTGGATTTCTGTGGTTTTTCAAACGATTGAAAATCAAAGATTTTTCAAATCCCGCCCTCGACCTATAGAGGTAATTTAATAATTAATAATAAATATCATTATTCATTAAATGAATTTAATAAGAGAATTGTAAAATATTGACCAATAATGAAGTAGAAGATTTTAGAATTATTATTCTATTAAAAGGTCTATTCTAATTTATAATAATAAAAAGGTACAGATTAAAAATAAAGCCTTCTTTTTTGTTTACTTTAAAACATGTACTGTTGATATCCGGTCGAATACAACGTATCTTTGTACTTAAGACTGAATTATAATTACTATTATTTAATTATTTAATATCGTTATGATTGAATTGCTATTATAATAATACGACAAGGTTTTGTAACTTTAAAGTACACTACTGAAAATTATTAGAATTCAACTGTGAACTGAAACGTGGTCGCTCACAATGGGCCTCATACGAAGGCTCAGAGTCACACAAAGGGCGATGGAAAGAGCTATGCTCGGAATTTCCCTGCGCGATCGAATTAGAAATGAGGAGATCCGCAGAAGAACCAAAGTCACCGATATAGCTCTGCTAGTCGCTAAACTTAAGTGGTAGTGGGCGGGGCACATTGCTCGTAGAACCGATGGCCGATGGGGCAGTAAGGTTCTGGAGTGGCGGCCACGTACTGGAAGACGCAGGGTAGGGAGGCCCCCAAACAAGGTGGACCGATGACCTGGTGAAGGTCGCGGGAAGCCGATAGCCGAGCAGCACAGGACCGGTCATCGTGGAAAGCCTTGGGGGAGACCTTTGTTCAGCAGTGAACCTCTATAGGCTCAAGAAGAAACTGGCAGTCCTCGTAAAAAGTTTGCATTACATGTGCGAGCGTTTAGTGCACTGTTTTTATGTATGCCATGTGTATATCAAAATAGTCTTAAACACATGCCAGCTGGAACTACACTCTACTACATTCCTAATAAGATTGACATTTCAATAAATCTGTTCTACAGTCCGTTCAATTTTCACTTCTATTGCGTTGATGGCATGACGAATGGTAGCTTGGATGAATGCCAGTCCTGCTCCACAGCCACAGACAATTTTGTAGGTTTGGAAGAGATACCATTCCCCCTTTTTGTTGTTTTCCAAATATTCCTTTTTTATTTTATTTGTTTATTTCAAAATTGTGCATAATGTAAAAGCACTTTTCAAGTTTGTGAATGTGAGGCACCATGGACTATGGTTTGTTTTATATATATATATATATATATATAACTTGTTTGACATTACGAGATTGGCAGTTGAGAATTTGTCATGCTCCTCAAATGTCTTGCTGATGGTGGCGCGTGTTGTTGGGTCATTTGGTTCCCTTCAAAATGGTTGAGCTAAGTGGGGCTGATGCGCGCGTCATGCTCGTGAACGGGGGCCGTCAGTGGAGACTGGTCATCTCTTAGCTGCCAGTGCGCTTAATTCATTTTCTATATTTTATTTAATTTTTATAATTATACATTGTGCTCACATGATACAAGCAACATAAATGTGTAACGAAGAAATGTAACCCATATAATTATTATAATTTTAAAAGTGTCCATGGAGTTTCTTGCACGTTCTTCTCCATAGAGATCTACGCTTTGGAACGTGCAATTTAGCTTTACTTTTCTTGGACTGACCGACATTGACTATTCAAAAGTACAAAGGGATGGTGAATTTGAAATAACTTTGATTTGATTTGTAGCTCCAGTAAGAAGTTTGCATTGTACTTTTTTTTCCTTTAATGTCATCCTTATGCCAACGGGATAGTATATAATTAGTCGAATGGACTTTAAAAAATGTTTTTTCAGTCTTAAACTTATTCTGAATGGATTGTTAAGATATCTTGAATATAAAGCGTTGTCCTAATTGGCGGAGATCGCACGATGACACGATGCGTTCTCGTCGTGCGATGAGTTCAAACATACAGATTTCATCCTATTTGAACCTCGCAACTAATCGTGCGAGCACGTGAAATGCTCAATAACGATCGTACGATGTGTTTGATCGTGCGATAATGTAATCAAAGCAACAGATCTCTTTTGAGTGTCCTAATAGGTTACCTATGCAATGCGTCGACGCGTGTCATTTGCAATGTTTAAAGCAATATTACCCGACAGCAAAAACTGTGCATCTCTGCAAAGAGCCATCGTTAAAGTGGCGTGAGCGCGACGCAGCCATCGCGCGACGACATCACACGATGGACATCGTGCGATCTATTAGGTCATCGTACAACCACTTTGATTGTGAGATGAAAAACGTATCGCGCCGTCGTACGATCACTCCCAATTAGGACGCCGCCTATGCCTTTACTATTTGAAGTTTTTTGGGTTTATTCATAAACGCTGATTAAAATTAAGTGACTTTGGAAGTCAAAAATGTATGGTTAAACAGTCACTAATCACTATTTAACTTTAAGCAACGTTTATGAATAAGGGGGTTTATCGTCAAGAGTGGTCTATATGTTAAAAAATAGAGGCTAAGTATAAAAATACATGTGAGTATTTAAAAAGATGTTGATTGGCGCAGAGAATTTTATGTCCAGCAAAGGTCATTAAAGAAAATAAAACAATGGTTATTATGTACACGGTGTGTATTTTTTTCTAAAAACTAACGATTTACACATACATATGTCCATCATTTGAGATTCTTTCATAAAATCACTGCTTTATTCAGCGATGGAGTGGACAGAAACCAGCTAATATTCACCGGTTGTTCCAAATATTTCCAATCAGCCACTAAATTGCAACTTGCAAATACAAATTCATTATATGACGTAAATGTCTTTTATACTGAACAAATTACAAACAAATTATCAAAATAGATAAATATTACATAACTTAGCTTATCATAATGAGAAAGAGAAAAGGGATACTTAAATAAAATATCGTCTAATCCTAGGCCTATTAATACATAATTAGACATGATAAAAAATATTCAGGAATCTGGTAAAAAATATTATAACTCGCGTGAGTTAACGTGCACCTCGTTGGAATGCGACCCCTCTCCCGCTTCCCCGCGCGGCGCTCCGCATTCGTCGTGCGCGAAGTATCGTCTAATCCTAGGCCTATTAATACATAATTAGACATGATAAAAAATATTCAGGAATCTGGTAAAAAATATTATAACTCGCGTGAGTTAACGTGCACCTCGTTGGAATGCGACCCCTCTCCCGCTTCCCCGCGCGGCGCTCCGCATTCGTCGTGCGCGAAGTATCGTCTAATCCTAGGCCTATTAATACATAATTAGACATGATAAAAAATATTCAGGAATCTGGTAAAAAATAGTATAACTCGCGTGAGTTAACGTGCACCTCGTTGGAATGCGACCCCTCTCCCGCTTCCCCGCGCGGCGCCCCGCAATTTCGCGTGCGCGAGCGCTGAGTAGCGATAGCATCTTTGTAACAATTGTCTAAATACAGTTTAAATCTCCTGTTGTTATTACTGTTTCTGTGGAGTTTTTGCTATGTTAAGTTTTTTTATTAAGTTTCTTTTTGACATTTTCGACGCATTAGTGAAGCCATTCATTCGTTATCTCATGACGTTTTGCAATTAAATTGATACATATGGACTGAAATATAATGGTGCAACCAATAGGCTTCAGTAATGCGTAGAAAATGTAAAAACCACAATAAAAAAAAAATGACGCCAGCCATCGAGCGACGGCATCACACGATGGACATCGCGCGATGTATTAGGTCATCGTACGACCACTTTCATTGTGAGATGAAAAACGCATCGCGCCGTCGTACGATCACTCCCAATTAGGACGCCGCCTATGTCTTTACTGTTGGCAAGTTTTTGGGGTTTATTCATAAACGCTGATTAAAATTAAGTGGCTTTGAAAGTCAAAAATGTATGTTTAAACAGTCAGTCACTAATCACTATTTAAGTCGTTTTGATGATAAAGCATGATAAAGCTTTATTTTCAAAACAACCTTTAAAAAAAAATAGTAATTTATATTTTTTTAACATTATCATCAGCCTTTACTCGTCCACTGCTGGACATAGGCCTCTTTCATGGCACGCCAACAAGCTCGATTCTGAGCAGTTCTCCGCCAGCCACTACCAGCCACCTTTTTGATGTCGTCGCTCCATCTCGCCCAAGGGCGTCCCACGCTACGTTTGCCGAGACGCGGTCGACACTCAAGGACTCGTTTACCCCAACGGTTGTCGGTCCTGCGGCATATCTGACCAGCCCATTGCCACTTCAGCTTGCTAATCCTCTCAGCTATGTCGGTAACTCTGGTCCTCTGCTCATTTCTGATGCGGTCCTTCAGAGAGACGCCCAACATTTGCCCGCTCCATAGCTCGCTGAGCGACTTTAAACTTATGGACTAGTCTGACCGTTAGTGTCCACGTCTCGGTTCCGTAAGTCATGACGGGTAGGACGCACTGGTTAAAGATTTGAACAACTGGTTGAACATAATTCTCATTTTTTACTAACGGTGCCGTCCGAATGACGTCACAGAGCGAGGTGCACAGTTAACTCGCGCGAGTTGTACATGATCAGTTCGTACTCAAGGTGCACCAAAGGGAAATAAGACCAACTGGGCAGACATGCGCATGGCAACATGATTGGAGGAAAATAGACATTCTGAAAGTTGGCAACATCGTAAATAGCTGTCAAATGTTTCGCTAATTTTGAATAATTTATCGCTTTTACGACGGGCTAATTTTTCAATAGGCAGAAATCGCAGAATAAAATTGACCTTGGGAGTTTTTGTATAATAACTGATGACCCGAACGATGACATAGTGTGACTGAACAATCGATTGCTGCTCTGCGTGACGCGGGTTCGATTCCCGTACGGAACAAATATTTCTAATGTCTACAGATACTTGTACCGGGTCTGGCTGTTTGTGTATACGAGTTTAAATGTACAACGCGCCCAAGATAAAGGAGTAATTCCTAGTGTGAGGGTATCTTTTTAAAGGAATATATATAAAAACTCAAAATTCCAAAATTATTCGTCCAATAAAGTTATTTTATTGAATCCACTGGCTGAAATGACGAAATACTGCTCTGTGTTACACACTACGAGATACCAAGCAATAAACAGCACATAATTTTCAGTTTTGCCTCGAGCTTTTGAGGATTTTGAGCTTGCAATGACTTTTCGTACAATGAGAAGCCCAAAAACCTCGTGCATACACAAAAATATAGATCATAAATCGGTGTTGTAACATTGCAAAGCATTTTAAAAGTTTCCAAAAGCTTATTTATACATCTTAACGAAATATTTGAATGTTGCGATATTTTTTGCAATGTCCTTTTGCGGCATTGTCATCTTTCAGAATGCACCCTCTTTAAGGATTCATTAGTGGTCTGTGTTGCCATTTGCAAGACTGAAACCCTACTAATGTGACCATTATACAAATATTAAAAAATATCAACATTAATCTCAGTTACTCTTACTTTTTGAAGGCATGCACTGCGGAAAACACGTTTATACTCCGTTTCGGCATCTCCTGAGATGCGTTATATTTGACAAAAAAAAATACAAAATAGACAAATATTTCTGTAGCCTTACCAACTACGAATTAAGCATTCATAACTGTTCCACAGATAATGTTAAGACCCTGAAGGATAATTTCCATATTTCAAAGAATGTTTGCATTATAATCACAAGTCTCAATCTGTTAAGCGCTCTACGCACCAAAGCCGCCCGGCGGCAAATCGTAAAACTTTTCCGGCAGCATGTCGGCGGCTCAACATCAGAAACTTATTTGGCAGTTAAAATATTAGCACGTCACTACAGCTGAAATGTCGCCGGACAAATGAGCACTTGCTTACGCTAGCCGCCGTCAAGCCGCCAACATGTCGGCGGGCAACACGCCAGGCCAAAGGTTGCCGACATGCTTCTTTCAACATAAGCCTCTGCTGGGTTGTCTCGCCGGGTTGTGCCGCCGGCCCGGCTTTGGTGTGTAGACCGCTTTAAAAGTACAAATTTACAAACATTCTTGACAGGGATTGTCACTGAGATGACACTACGACTTAATTTTGAATGTTTTTAAAGTACAGTTAGCAACAAAAGTCAATTAACACTAGATTTCGAAATCAAAATTACTGAGTGAAATATTTAAATCAAAACCAGTGACAGACGACAGCACATCAAGCCACTACAACCTGTCAAAATTCTTTATTAGATTTTCAACTTTATCTCTGAGGCATTAAGGGTCAAGGTTGATTGGGAATATGTGATAATTTCGGGTAACTTGACCTGCTGTCGTCCGTACATCCATACTAATATTATAAATGCGAAAGTAACTCTGTCTGTCTGTTACGCTTTCCCGCTTACACCTCTCAACCGATTTTGGTGAAATTTGGCACAGACAATATTTCGGCCCTGAGAAAGGACATAGGCTACTTTTTATCCCGGAAAATTTGATATTCCCGAGGGAAATCTAAAAAGCGCGATATAGCCGAATTTCACGCGGGCGAAGCCGCGGGCGGAAAGCTAGTTATAGAATAATTTCGTGTTAATAGACATTTGTTGTTGAACGTATACGAATTGACAATCCCGTTTCCATAAATTTCTTGGTGTATCAAATATCCACTACATTTAGGTCTCTCCCGATGCGGGAATCGAAGACTCTTGGCACTAAAAGAACGCTTCATTACGCCAATCTAATTGAAGATTCCATGTATTGATGACGCTACGCGTGTCCGGTTTTTTCTTTTTTTAACTTTTAGACGTATCTTCCGCAGCACTCCTTCGATAATGTCAACCTCAGTGTTGCGGATAGTGGCCCCACCCGGGAGGCACTCCTATACTATAGGTTGGAGTAGTCATAGATATGATGCGAGGTCTCTTGCTCATGTCCTCATGATGTGTTTGATGATGAATCTGCTGCTGATGATGGTGGGGCTGCTGCGGCGGTGGCGGCGGCACGTGAGTCTGATGATTCTCCAAAACCCTGTCTTTCTTCGGCATCCGTTTTTTGGGAGCCCCACACTCGGGCACGACGCGACGCTCGTTCCAAAGCCGTTCAACTAGCCTGGCTCGTGCTTGTACACCATTGCCGACTTCAACTTTTACCTTTCTAGGTATAGGGCCGTTGGCTACCTTTTGTTTCATAGCCTCTAACCGCTCCTCCGTTTGGGTCATTGGAGGTACTGGTAAGCCGCGTCTATTACACATGTTATGTAGCACACAACAGGCTACTATCATCATCGCTACTGTAGGAGGGTCAAACTGTTTGTTACAGTTAGCTTGGAGACATTTCCACCTGCTTTTCAAGTGTTTGATAGTTTCGACGACCGCCCCATGTGCTTGTGCATGCATGTTGGTGTAATACTTCTCTGGTGATACTGGTGATTTTTTAGTTACTTTCGGGATTGGTGTCATTATGTAAGGTTTTTGGGTGTAGTGTGGCCCGCCTGGAAATTTACATGAAAATAGGTGAAAACATAATAATTATAGAGTTACAATGAACCGGCACCAGTTTATTATGTCATGTATTGCGTATATCTTTTATTGGAGACTCTAAATAGATAAATAAATAATTGATTCTGATCATATAGTGAGGACTATTCTAGCAGTCCTCAGTTGAACATGGTTTTAAGTTTATTTAACCATTTTTTTGTATCTATACTAATATACAACGTGTAACATAAAGGGTATATACATAACAAAGGCATGGCATCTTTACATGATATCAAACGATATTTGAAGGGTTTTTTAATCCTATCTCTTTATGTTAGGAAGTTATGAGGAAAAACACTGCCTGTGATAGGCTACTATCATACTAGTCGCACAGAGATATTGAAGACATTTATCGGATTTTGGCAAGTAACGTGACGGGTAACGAGTAGTTATTAACGTATGTAGTGTGCTGCCACGTTTATTATGATTTTATTTTAAGAAAGACACGAAACCGAAAATTTGGTACCAATTTTTTGAGTATTTTATTTTAAGTTGAAACCCTTCCGATATCGTTTGATATCATCTAAAGATGCCATGCCCTTGGTATGTATATACCCTTTTTGTTACACGTTGTATAAATCTGAAGAGTTTGTTTGAACGCGCTAATCTCAGGAACTACTAGTACGATTTAAAAAATATTTTTGCGTTGGATAGCCCATTAATCCAGGATGGCTTTAGGCTATATAATATCACGCTGCGACCAATAGGAGCGGAGCATAACTAAACCACGCGAACGAAGTCGCGGGCGGCCGCTAGTAAATTATAAACTAGTGCTTCACCGTAATTGCGCCTGATGGAAGCAGGGATGCAATTGTTGATGGCCAACTTGTGATAATCATCGTTATCCTGCCCTTATCCCAGTTTATTTGGGGTCGGCGCAACATGTCTTTTTCTCCCAGACATCCCTATCAGAAGCCATCTCGGCAGTCACCCCCTTAGCCATATCATCCTTCACACATTCCATCCATCGTTTCTTTGGTCTTCCCCTACTCTTATAGCCATCAACATTCATAATTAAAACTCTCCTCACGACATTCTCCTCTTAATAAAAATAATATTAAGATAATAAAAAGATAATATAATAAAAAGAACAATAGAATGGTTGCAAATTCAACTGTATTTTTACAGAAAAGTCAAGAACTTGGTTGTAGAAATCTGGGAGACAGACTTTTATCAGCAATGGACGTCGTCAGGTTGACAATAAGATAGGTGATGATGATGAATCACATACCAATCAGCCAGCATGGTTCTCCTGAGTAGTTCAAACTGTCCAGATCTACCCTGACGGCGTGTCTGTTGAGGACGTTATCGTGCGAGTACGACCCGCCTGCAGTGGCATCCACACTTATGATCGTCAGGTCGCTGTCGCAAATCTGTGGAAGAGGATGTGTTTTTAAGATCTTTTAAGTCCATCATTCATCATCTGCCTTTTCTCAACAGCTGGATGAGGCTGGAGTGGCTGGATGAAGAGATTGAGGTCAGCTTCCAGTCTTATCAAGATTTGTTTTGCTTTTAATAAAATGTTGCCCAAACACTAGGAATTTCTCCTGTGTCGTGGGTGCGTTTACAAACATACAATATGTAAAGAAAATCCCGTCCAACCCAAAAGGATAATAGAGGTTTAGTATACTCATGAACAAATAAAATATGATATTTAATAAATAAAATTTAATTTAATAAAAAACAATACTAATGAATTTTGAAATAATCTTTTTTTCGCGAATTAATTCCAACTTCCCTAAAATTTGGTAATTTTAAAAAAAGTGACAACAGCATTTCAGACAGTATTATTATGTTTATGAGTGATACGACCACGTGCTGCATGCCCTGCCCTTCTTCACCCGCGCATGTATGCCTACCGTGTTGTCTACCGCACATGTATTAATTGTTACCTCGCTTTATCGAAATTAATATTTATTTATAGGGGTATTTTTTAATTTAGCCCGGCTTTGTAGGCATTAGTAGAATCAGTTATCGATACCTAACTGTTGACGCTTCCTGGAAGAGTCGCTGCATTCTCCTATCAACCCCAGGGTCTCAAAGCAGGGAAACAAACATGCAAAACACTAACCTGGATCCAGTTGGACAGGAGAGGAGTTACCAACGACGAGTCAGGTGCCAGTCGGTTAGCTTGCTCCTTCTTCGTGGACTTGATGCTGTTTGTTCACTGCCTACACTCGTCAAGCACAGACACACCACCAATATGGAAACTGAGGGTTTATTAGGCCAGCGAAGCTCTTAGGAAGTCAGATATTCGATTTTATTTAGAGTACACGCGGTGTCGGATGAGCTGAGATCGCCATCTTGTTTCGTACTAGTTCTTTTTCTTGCCACTCTTGAGGGAGGGCGCATGGAAAAGGCGAAGGCATAGCACGCCATACAGCCAAGTTTATTTTTATCGTCGTTGACGCAACAAGGATGGACAATGGAAATGCATGGATAAATTATTAGAATAATTAATGCTCACACATTTCCCCCCACCTGAAATCCACAAGGGTTTCAAGAAGAATGCGAAAAATTAAGAGTGAAATCAGCAATAGCTGGACTATGAGCTACTGCCGAAAAAATGCATAAAATTCTAGTTAATAAGGGTAAATAATTGGTGGTTTATTTTAAATAACCCAAAGACAGTGTGTACTTATACTCTAGTTAGGTATATAAAAGGAAAATAAACTAATTATTTGGTAAGGGACAAACCTTTACCACCGGCCTACGAAACGTCTTTCCGTTAGCAGTTTGGAGAGTAAATAAATATATAATATTTTTAAAATAAGATTCCTTTTTTATCCAGTGTATTTATTAAAAAAAAATAGAAGTCTCATTGTAGATTTTTTTTAGTGTAGTATCTATAATCTATATATTTGCTATAGGATTCTATGTCTTCGCTAAATAATAAACAAGTATTATAAAGGAAGCCTAAACGAGTGTTACAACGCAGCGTTTCTCCGCTCGTGTGTGAATCCCTTAAAATTCGAGTCTGCCTATTATTTTTTTTAATAAATGTTGTTATTTTTAATAAAAAAGAGAAACAATGAAGTGTGTAATGCATTACATATTATGAATTATTAAAAATAAATGCATGTTTGTAGTTGGGTTTTGACTAGTTTCGTTATGATTATGACTAAATACAGTAATGCATATTTTTTAGTTTACATAAAGATTTTTACGGAAATATCTCCCTAAAATCTACATAGTGTAGGTTATGGTTTTAAGCCCCAGCAGAAGGCGTGTTAACAAGGTCAATAACAAGTACAGACGACAGCACATTAAGCTACTACAATCTATCGTATTTCTTTATTAGATTTCAACTTTATTGCCAAGGCATTAAGGCTCAAGACTGATTGGGAATATTTGAGAGTTTAGGACAGGGGTGGCCAACTTGAGTAGACTTAAGGTGTACTGTTTACCAAAGAAACCTTGTGCGATCTACCAAACACACGTACTACTTGACATCATAAATCAACAGCGTAGTTTTAAGATCGACTGGACTAGCAGTCGCGATCGACTGGACTAGCAGTCGCGATCGACTGGACTAGCAGTCGCGATCGACTGGACTAGCAGTCGCGATCGACTGGACTAGCAGTCGCGATCGACTGGACTAGCAGTCGCGATCGACTGGACTAGCAGTCGCGATCGACTGGACTAGCAGTCGCGATCGACTGGACTAGCAGTCGCGATCGACTGGACTAGCAGTCGCGATCGACTGGACTAGCAGTCGCGATCGACTGGACTAGCAGTCGCGATCGACTGGACTAGCAGTCGCGATCGACTGGACTAGCAGTCGCGATCGACTGGACTAGCAGTCGCGATCGACTGGACTAGCAGTCGCGATCGACTGGACTAGCAGTCGCGATCGACTGGACTAGCAGTCGCGATCGACTGGACTAGCAGTCGCGATCGACTGGACTAGCAGTCGCGATCGACTTCCCTATTAACAAACTGGTCATGGTTACATTGATTATTATTTTATTACTGATAGATCTCGTACTTATAACATGACATAAAACATTAAGTAAATAATTATCTTCCGTCATAAAACTTTTATGAATTTAATTCAATAATTGTATAATAATAATTGTTAAATAATTTTGTACTATTATCACAATTTCAGAATATATAATAAATAAAATGTTATTATCCTCTTAAAATATGCTTTGGTTTTAAAATATTATTTCTCAATAAGTTAAAATTGACCTATCTTGACTAGCAAGTCTTTTTTTCCAATTTAGAAAACGATTAAACGCTTGTTGATATGATTTTCCTAAGGCTGGAGCATCATCTTTAAGCATAATTGGGACAACATAACGCCCATCGGAGGTGCGATGCGTGCCTTCTTTATATTTTTGTTCGCACTTTTCATCCTCGGGGCCGGAAATTTTACATTTCGGCGGCTCCTCGGACTCCCGAAACCGTTGAACGATCCCGTCGAGCGCACTAGAAGGCGCGACGAGGAGCGTAACGGGTGTCGCCGGAGTTTTAGCTACCACGTTTTGAAGAAACTGACCACTTATCACCCAGCCGAATACACTAGAGGGTGCGCATGGAAAGCCCGGGCCTGGACTGAAACGTGAGCCAGTATATATCTGGTCAAAACAGTCTACTCCTAACAACAGATCGATCGGACCGGATTTATCAAAGTCCTGGTCGGCGAGATCTAGATGTGTAAACTTATCCTTGACGATTGTTGGCAACGACATCGAAGGAATCAGGGATGTGATTTTAGGTAAAACCACTAATTGAATATCAAACTGAGGAGTGTCACTCAATCGAGGTCTTATTGAACCGAAGGTGTGACCTTTAATGCTACACCCATAATTTTGACCGATGCCACTTACATTTAATTTATATTTCTTGATATGTAAACCTAATTGTCGCGCACAGCTACTTGTAATAAATGAATCCATCGAGCCACTGTCAATAATTGTGCGGACATACTGCCACGAACCATCCGATCGCTTCACACGAACTACTGCTGTACCAAGGATTTTTTTGCTAATAGGTTGATTTGCAATGTTTGACTGGGTAGCACTAGTTAGAGTAGTGTTCATATCGGGATGCTGGGATGAATCCAGTTCACTAGTATGAGACAGTAAACTCTGATGCTCTTCATGTAACAAAGTATTATGCTTTGCATTACAAATGAAACATATTGACTTAGATTTACAATCGGTAACAGTGTGACCCGGCCTTAAGCAGTTTTGACATAATTTTAAATCTTTAACTAATTGTTGTCGCTGTGTCATATTCATAGAATGCAATTTACTACAACGGTAGATTGAATGATTTTCATTACAACACACACAAACAAACTGCCTAACTTTATTATTATTGTTGGAAGAAATTAGAGATGAATTTGGTTGACGCGATAAATAATCTTTATTTGTATTAGGTCGATTTTGTTTACTTGTAGAATTTGATGACGGAATATTAACTGGTTGGCTAACTTCTAATACTTTTATATAATCTTGTAAATAAGTAATGAAGCTATTAAATTTCGGAATTTCTTCAGTGTTTTGTAATTCAAATCTTTTTTTTGTTTCTGTATCTAAAGGTCTAGACGCAATGTAGAATAAAATAAATTCGCATAAATCATCAATACACAAACCGCGCAAGGCACTAACGCATTCATAAAGTGTGTTAGATAACTCAGATAAGTTAGACAAAGATGGTTTTTGTATGGGATTAATTTTAATTATTTTATCTAAATAAGCTGTTGCAAGAATACGCTTGTTGTCATATCTGTCCAGTAAAGTTGCAAAAACCACTGAATAATTTGCCGATGTCACAGGCACGCCCTTCGCTAATGTCAGTGCATAGCCAGATAAACATGACAGCAAATAGTGAAATTTCTCAGTGTCAGATAATGAACTATTATTATGAACAAGTGCTGTATAACTATCTTTAAATGTTTGCCACTTTTCTATATTACCATCAAACTTTGGGAGTTCTAGCTTCGGTAACTTCACCTGCGAACGCACGTGACCTTGACCTAATTCCGGGCGACAGTCGCTACCCGCGCTCGCATCGAGAGAATCCGCAAACTCGATAACACAGTAATACAATTCATCGAATGACAGTAACACTTTATGATCGATAACAAACGAAGGTTTAAGCTTTAATTGCAACCGGTTAACATCCTCGTTGCATTCCAAAAATCTATTACGAATTTCATCAATCTTTTTGTACCTAGCTCGAAAAGCTGCAAATTTAGTTTTAGTTTCTTTAACTGTATTGGCTAAATCGTAAAATATCTGCATACTTGTATACTCATATTCCCGCCTTTTAATAGCGGTTATTAATTCCAGTTCGCTCATAGTTCACGTGGTATACGATATCCGCACGCTCAAAAAGATAAAAGTTCTAAAAGTAGGTAAAACGGAAAGAACGTCAGCCGGTAGGTAGGCAGCAATGCCCGCGCGAACGTATTGACTGAGATACAAGCACACACGTCTCAAGGTTATTTGTTAGAATATAAGTTTTGACTTTGAGGTAGTTCAAAGCTAATCCGTCTCCCGCCGGAGACAAGTACGAGTGTAGGTACCTCGGTACTAAATTCGAGAAACTTCGAACTCACGTTTTTTCAAAGTAATTTATGCAATTTGGTATTTAATACAAATAAATGCAGCTTATTACAAGGGAATGAACGAGGTATGAATGTACGATTGAATAGTCAATCGGTCTCAAATAAGAAACAATAACTAGGTATCATGGAATGACCTAGGTTTTATTTAGACACTTAGAACTTGAAAGGCAAATTGAAATTGCCTTAAGTAGGTAAGTATACGAATAAATTAGAATTGGGAGTACGTATTTAACGTAATAACGAGAATGGAAAGATTTAATTTCCGATAGTAGGTAATTTTGAAATAATTACGCGAGGAAGATTCCTCACAGGAGGCACCATAATTAATGTTGACGCTTCCTGGAAGAGTCGCTGCATTCTCCTATCAACCCCAGGGTCTCAAAGCAGGGAAACAAACATGCAAAACACTAACCTGGATCCAGTTGGACAGGAGAGGAGTTACCAACGACGAGTCAGGTGCCAGTCGGTTAGCTTGCTCCTTTTTCGTGGACTTGATGCTGTTTGTTCACTGCCTACACTCGTCAAGCACAGACACACCACCAATATGGAAACTGAGGGTTTATTAGGCCAGCGAAGCTCTTAGGAAGTCAGATATTCGATTTTATTTAGAGTACACGCGGTGTCGGATGAGCTGAGATCGCCATCTTGTTTCGTACTAGTTCTTTTTCTTGCCACTCTTGAGGGAGGGCGCATGGAAAAGGCAAAGGCATAGCAAGCCATACAGCCAAGTTTATTTTTATCGTCGTTGACGCAACAAGGATGGACAATGGAAATGCATGGATAAATTATTAGGATAGTTAATGCTCACGTTAGTATCTTCACGGATCGGACTGGATTTTCTTTACATCCATACTAATATTATAAAAGCGAAAGTATCTCTGTCAAAACTACTGAACCGATTGTAATGAAATTTGGTACACAGATAGTCTAGAGTCTGAGAAAGGACATAGACTAAAAAACATTCCGCTCTGACCAATAGGCGCAGAGCAGGAACAAAAAATGTTGCGAAAACGAAAGCAAACGCGGATATACATATTGCATTATTTTAACAGGCGCTTATTTTATATCAACTGAGCTCTTTCTGTTCGAAGCTTAGGCGGGTGAAACCGCGGGGCACAGCTAGTATTGTATAAAGTCACATACAAAAACAGCTAGACCCGCAACAATTTTTTTTTTTTAATTATTAAAAACTAGTGCTTGACTGCAATCCCGCCTGATGGTAAGCAGTGATGCAATCGTTGATGGTAAAGCGCACTAGTTTATTAAGCCTATTCACTTAAAAAACTAAGGAATAGGAAGGATGACGGCAGTTGAGCGAGGTGATGCAATGTTAAACCCAAGACCAACATGACCAAACGAAGCTACGCTAGAGGGAGATTGATGAAGACTCTCCACGACCAAACTCCCGACACAACAACATTTGGCGTATCGTACCCGCGACACATCTGCTCAGACCCGTCCTCCGTAAGGCCGGTAATTGTAGGCCATACAAATATATGTTCCGTGCGGGAATCGAACCCGCGACACGCAGCGCAGCAGTCGATAGCTGGGTACCAATATTTCACATGGAGCCTATCTGAACTTACTTACTAAGACAATCCCCTTGGTAAAATTGCTTGTCAGATATTGTTTTCCGACTTTCCATAACAACTGTCGAATGACAGCCAGGACCTTTACCAGTTTTTTTTTTTTTTCTTATTAGGAATCTGCGATCAGTCTACAGGACTATAATCAGATGGGTTGTAGTGGTTGGAAATTGTGGTGAGTTAAAGCCACTGCCTTAATTCTCCTTAGTCATACGGCACATTTGCTTTTCCCAGGCGATTGATTCTGTTTCGCATTAGAAGCATGCTTGTCAATGGCATGGGTTGGGATGGAGCATTAATCGTTCAGCATAGTTATCCGAGTATTGTTTGGCTTCTTCAATGACAGTCTACATATTTAGGTACTCATGTATCTCAATGTTACGTGTGAACCAAGCTGCACCACTTATGGTCCTGAGAACAAGCTTAACGAGCTTTTGGAAGCACAGAGGGCCGAGGGGTCTCGATGTTTAAAGATGCTCACCCATATACGGGTCAAACGCAGCATGCGTAGCTTAACCTGATCCAATTGAGCTGTTATTATTTAGCCACGGGTCCTTGGGTCATCAAGATAATGTTTTATGTAATGGTAATTTATAGACATCTCTGAGCACGCGGGCTACTGGACGGTAAGAGCAACCTAATTTCTTCCTTTTTCTTTATTAAAAAAACGTTGCCCCACACTACCTGTAGGCTATACAAATATTTGTTCCGTGTGGGAATCGAACCCGCGACACGCAGCGCAGCAGTCGATCGTTCAGCCACTTTTTTTTTTTGATATGGCGTCTCGTAGGTGGCCATTAGAGACCGTAACTGCTTAACCGGACTTTCCTGTGGATGCCTTAATTAAAATTAAAGCCTTCAGCCAGGGGCACTTAAAACTAAATTAAAATTGGGCGACTACGCGCTAAGGGCATCCCCTGTGGGGTACGAACCTCGGCTTAGGGCGTCGCTAGAGAGGACAGCAAGGGAAGGCTGGATCGAAAGTATTCTTAATGGTTTGATGACCACGACGTTTCCTAGTACTAGCTCTGAGAAGAAACGCCGAAACAAACTCAGAGGTCGTTCAGCCACTGCACCAACTATGTCGTCTACTTCACAAAGACAAAAAGATGAAATCGGTTGTTTTGTGTTTTTTACATTTAAACAATCGATTTTGAATAGAATAGACCATTTAAATTGACTTTGAAGTTACACCCATTTTTTTTATTTTTTTATAATGATTTTCTTTCTTTTACAGATGACAGCACATCAAGCTTTCCAACTTTATCAGTAAAGTGTTAAGGGTCAAGTTCGAGTGGGAATATTTGACAGTTTTGGGTAGCTTGACCTGCTGTCATCCGTACATAAACCAAATTAATAAGAAACAAGATACCATAAGATTACAAAACAGATACTTACAACCTGCACCTTCTTGGAATGGTAAGACTTGTTGAAGTGGCTCTTCTGGTCATCATCCGGGCGCGCCATCGGCACATGTGTGCATTCCACGCATCCAACCACATTAGGGATTCCATACTTCATGTAGAATCTGTACAAGGGTTCCTCATCAATATTTCAAGTAATATCATCATCATCTCAGCGGCCTGGGGTCCGCTTTACCAGTCAACTGCTCATTTTGGCTAAACTTCAATATTTACCTTGAAGCGACTGCCGTCTGACCTCCACAACCCGAAGACGATATCGAAGCTTTGCAGTTAGAACCATTGTTGGACTTTTTGAGGGCTCCAACAACCCGTAACGACTGCCACCAGATGTTCGTATGGCAACCAGGACCAACGGCTTAACGTGCTTTCCGAGGCACGACCAGACCAGTGCAAATATTCATAGTCATGCAAAATAAATTCTTAAGATTCTTATATCTGAAGCAGTACGGAGTTTATCCTTTTCATCCCTTGATGTACCCGAGCCTGTTTATATTAGGCATGGTCGGGTACACCAAGCTGGCTGTAAGAAGGGATGTCGCGCTGGTGAAGTATGTTGTCTCTATATTATTAGGGGTGCTTCAATATCCAGAGTTACTTGAAGAGCTGTGCCTGCGCGCGCCGAGTGGGTACGTAAGTGCACGTCGTCGCCCCAGCCTTTTAGATATATATTTATAAATTATAAACTAGCGCTTGACCGCAATCCCGCCTGATGGTAAGCAGTGACGCAATCGTTGATGGTAAAGCGCACTAGTTTATTAAGAGCCTATTCACTCTAGCCTGGAAGACACTCAAATTGTAGTCCGACGGAAACACCGCCGCTGGCAAATTGTTCCAGTCCCTCGATGTACGCGGTATAAAGGAGGAGGCGAAACGCTTCGTCCGGATCGTAGTGGTGTTAACTACCTAAGGGTGGAAACTAGCCGTACAACGGGTCGTCCGATGGTGGAACGGAGACGGGGGAATTAAATCATGCAATTCCCTTGCACACTCCCCAAAATGCATTTTAGATGTCCGCATGGCTAGGACTAATAACTAAAGTTTGCCCCTATGTCTCGAGCTGTACGTCTGATTAATGTGATTGCGCGTACAGAAGACTTGTTTGGCCAAAAAATTCCTAAGTTCTTACAAACAGCACAGAACCTAATAGAACAAGGTATAGACTTATAGGAAATAATAATTATTGACGTAGGTATTGTTCCTGTTTATTATTGTCATAAGTATATAATGTAAATGTAGTGTATAGTATAAATGTTTCTTTACTATTTATTCTGACTTTATGTGTGTAATGTTTTTTTTTTTTTTTTATAATTTATTCTTACTTATAGCACTGAATTGGAATGCTCTGTAATAGTGCTATAATTGTATGTTTCTAAATAAATAAATAATTTGCACTGTGCGGGGATCAAACCCGCAATAAGTATTTCAAATAATATGAAAAGTGGATACAACAAGGCAATTGAACAAAATCAAAAGTCTGAGATTCAGCAGTCTTTACGGAAAATATCTAAGTTTAGCCAAAATCAGCATTTAGACTGGTAAAGCAGACCCCAGACACCAAAGTTGAAAAGTTTCAGTTGCGACTGGGATTAACGCTGAGATGATGATGATGAGTTGCATAACTAAACACTGGTAACTCTCATATAAGTTATAGTATGTATTAGTGATGTGCCGGATCGTCAAAAATGTAGATCCGCGGATACGGATCTGAATACGGATATTTGGTGTCAAGATCCGCAGATACGGATACGGATCTTAACTTTCTTACGCAATCGGTGTCGGTGCGCGCGACCTTGATTTGAAACATGTTTCGACTTGCATTGCGCGGCGGGTCTTTTGCGAGCAATTTTTCAGTGCAGCAGGAATTGTTTATGATCCTCATCGTAACAGACTTTTGGACAAAGCTGCCAAATTACTCTTTTTGAAATATAATTTACCATTACTTAATTTCAATTATGACTTATAATTTTTTTAAGTTCCTTTAATTGTCATTGTGATTTTAATCTAACATTAACACTGTATCTGTCACGCAGTACTAGTTTAGTTGATTAAAAAAATCATTTAATTCGAATTTAAAATATTACGAAGATCTAAGTTTTGTTTTCTTAATAAAAAGTGATCTCATAACTTTTTATAATATTGATCTCATTAAAAAGCTAGTTGATTTAGCACCTTGGAGTTATATACTATTGGTATGATAACTAATGATAAATGATAAATATGATAACTACGGCAAAGTTTGCAACATAAAGGAGCCAAATATTTGATTTTAAGAAAAAAAATATATCTGCGTTGAATTTAATAGTTTTTTATTTCTACCTAATGGCCTATTTAAGGCGAAGAGTAAGGCGCATTGTGACGCCAATTGCTTGAAATTGTTAGCTACTAAACCGGATCTATTTTAAATAATTGTGGACCGTCAGAATCTCGGCAACTGGCGTCGCTAGTGCGCCTTACCCTTCGCCTTAAAGAATATATCATCTATAAATTTAAAATTAATATGGTAAATAAATCCGTAAAAGATCCGCCAAAAAGTAACGGATACGGATACGGATCTTTCTTCTGCCTCGGATATCCGCGGATACGGATACGGATATCCGGCACATCACTAGTATGTATATATTTTAACTTGAAATAAGATTTTGTTGGATAACAGAATTGTAGGTTGTGGAAGTCTATGGTCAACCTGCAAGGTATGTTATGGTAGCTCAATCTGTGTGATTAATAATTTAGGTGTAGCCTGTACATTCGAAGAGTACATGTGCAACTGTCTCATCAGCCTCCATGCAGGCTCTGCACAGAGGGCAGTCCCTTATGCCTATTGTGTGGAGACGTTTATTTAGCGAGCTGTGGACTATGATGTGTATGAATTGCTCGTGTGAATTGAGTAACACATTTGTTATGCAATCACAAAGCAAATGCGCTGACGATGATGAGGCATTCCTTCAACAAGTTTCATTGCATTATTTACATTGTTGAGCAAACACATTTTTCGAAAATATAGAGCAATGAATCAGCAATATGCTATTAGGGTGCTAATTTACTTGAGACTAGTTTACCTGGCTTTAATAATATCCCTCTCCTGCCTAAGATGTGGGAAGTGAATGTACTTCTTCACTATTGCAGGGTGGTTCATGGCCTCTGACACTTGCATCACTGCTGTTGACACAAAGTACTGAGTGATGCTCGGGTCATTTTTACCCAATATAGACTTCTGAAATTTTCCTGTTGCATAGAAGGAGAGAGCTGCCATTACCTGCAAAATTGGATAGCAATTAAAATTATATATTAAATAAATTAGTGTAATGGAATCTAGATTTGCGCCCAGTTGATACCAATCAGCCCTCAATCAGAGTCATTTATTCAAATCAGGCTGAGAATCAGCACTTTTTAAACATTTTTCCATACTAATATTATAAATGCGAAAGTATCTCTGTCTGTCTGTCCGGCTTTCTCGCCAAACCTACTGAACCGATTGTAATGAAATTTGGTACACTGATAGTCTAGAGCCTGAGAAAGGACATAGGCTATAAAACATCCCGCTATGACCAATAGGAGAAGAACAGGAAGAAAAAATGTTGCGAAAACGGGAGCAAATGCAGACGTACATATTGCTCCCATTATTTTAACAGGGGCTATTTTATATTAACTGAGCTCTTTCAGTTTGTCGTCCCCCGTGGCGCAGTGGTCAACACGCCTGCCTGCGACGTGGAGGCCCCGGGTTCAATCCCCGGCCAGGTCATGATGGAAAACGATCTTTTCTTGATTGGCCTGGGTCTTGGATGTTTATCTAAATATGTATCTATTATAAATATAGTATCGTTGAGTTAGTATCCCATAACACAAGTCTCGAACTTACTTTGGGACTCCCTCAATCTGTGTGATTCGTCCGTATTTATTTATTTATTTATTTTATTTAGTTCTCAACTTATGCGGGTGAAAGCGCAGGGCACATCTAGTATTACATAAAACAGTCCCCCAAAATGCCTACTCTTCACTGTGCACCTTTATCTCCGAGATTTTACATGGAATTAAAATATAACTATGGAAATGTGTGTGTACTTTAGATTAAACCTATATTTATTTGCTTTGAAACATGGCACATTAAGGTTTAATAAATAGAGCCATGATCTTGCATGTTTCACAACTGACAGGCATACAAAATATTTAAACATGTTTAATGGAACAAACAAATTTATTTGTTAAAATTATAACATTTCTAGTAATTAATTAGGATTATTAGCTTCATATCTAGTTACACGTCTGCATAATCCTTAATGTTGTTACTTGTCAACACTACTATTTTAGTATTTGCACATTATTTAGAGAACTACTTAACATTTTAAAAAAATGATGCTGAAAACATCAATTTTCATACTTTTGAGAGACCATCAGCCACTTACCTGGTTTTGAATATCAAAACACGCAAGTTTTCATTAGTCTAATAGTAACCTAACCAATGTAAATGCAATAAATAAACCATAATTTTCTGCCAATTGACCAAAACTCCTTGTCTTTACTATCATAAACTCGCACTGAATGTAGTTTTTCGTGACTAACCTCAGCCATGGCAAACTCTGGCGTGTCGTTGTATTGCTACATACTTTCTATACGGAGAACAATGTACTTACTTTACTTTCAACAGAGAATTCAATAGACTTTATAGAATCAGGCATCACAGGTTTCAACTCCTCACACAAGTTTCGCGCCAAATCCTTGGACAATCTATATGCTTCTATAAAAGCAGGCTCATTTAAATCAAAAGGGTCGACTTCAGTAGGCTTGAGCACTCTTTTCTCCGGGCTCCTCGGTTTTTCAATAGGCCGCGGTGGCTGCTCAGGTTTCTGTGTATGTGATGAATCCCATTTTAGTAACTCAAAAATCTCAGGCTCTTCATCTACTACCGATATGTAGCCTTCCTCCGGAGGTTTTTCAGCCATTTTTACTGTGTATAAAGTTTATTTTGAAATAAAATAAACGCAGCTTGGATTTTTGTCAAGCGAGAATTGACGTTCGCTGCAGTGTTGCCAGTAGGGTCATGTCAGAAATTACCTAAAATATAAAAAAAGTAACCTTTTTGTATAAAAAATAACCTTTTATATTTTTTTACTGGAAGGTACCTATTATAAGTTGATAAAATAATTGATAATAATAATAATTCACCAGCAACTTGCCTTTTAATAAAATTGAGGAATCGGAGATGCCGTACTACAAGTATATGCCCGACCCAGTTCTCAAAAACGGCCATATCACATTGTACTGGGATCGATCCATCATCACTGACAGGACTATTGTTGCCAATAAGCCTGATATAGTGCTGGTAGATGGATCAGAGCGGCTTGCAATGATTGTCGACATAACCATCCCACATGATGAGAACCTCGTGAAAGCTGAGAAAGATAAACAAATCAAGTATGTTGGTTTGGCTCGCGAGGTTGTCGACATGTGGGAAGTGGATTCAGCAATCATTGTACCGATAGTCGTGACAGCCAATCGCTTAATAGGCAAGAGCCTCGACCAACACCTCAGGAGGCTCTCGTTAGGCAGCTGGATCAAGGGCTTGATTCAGAAAGCAGTACTGCTGAACACGGCTCACATCGTCAGGAAGGTCCTCTCTCTGGAGCCCTGACCGCCGGTAGCTTGGACCCTGTTCCCGATACGGGTGGGGTACTATTTTTTATATTTTTAATGTTTTTTATGCATTTATATAAATATTTAAAAATGTAGAACAATATGTACATATAGAAGAATAAAGGAATAATAATAATCGTTTATTTGGAACAAGTTTTAGGACATAAGTTTACAAAGAGAAACGAAGATAGCTACAAAAGTTAAAACTGTGGCGCAGCTATCGACGCCTAGGCCTAGCTAAACAATACGTTACATTAGTTCCAGACTAGTAATAAAGAAAGTTAATAATTAAACTACATTATCATTATCAACATCACTACTTTCATTTTCCTTTCATTCTCACTTTCCTTATGTATTACGGCTGGCACAATGTTAGGTTCCAACGAAACAACACAATCTTTTTTGCAATTCGGCGAATTATCCATATCACTTCCACTTTCATCTTCTGCACTCTCTATTGTTTATTAAATAATTGTTTATGTAGTGACACCTTCGAGCAGTGACACTAATCGCGAAACTTATAAACACAGTAGCGGGCTATTAAACCAACCGTCAGTTACGGCTACGCGACAGCGACTCGACCGTTGCTTTTATGTTAAAAATTAAGAGTCAATTCTACAAATTTTGAAAAATCACCTAAAAGTAACCTTTTCAATAGTGTAACCTAAAAGTAACCAATGTAGTTCAAAAATCACCTAAAAGGTTACAAAAGTAACCTTCTGGCAAGACTGGTTCGCTGTCAATAGTGTCAATGTTGCAAAGAGTTTTTTTTTTCTAAACATTCTGTCTCCGTTACTAGACCTTTATGCTAAACAATGAGAAGTATAACAATATACTGTATATTGCTAACAAGATAAAATAATTATCTTACCATATTTTCTCAAAGTTAGGGCGGATTATTCACCACCAGAAAACTCTTTATTTGTTCATTAAAAGAATAAACTGCACGTTTGACAGTCTTTATATAAAATACATTGATATATTTTATCAATGATAAAATATAATTTTTCTTCGAATAAAGTTATAAGATTTTGTTTGTATAAATTGATATACTATAATTGATGTCAACATATTAGGTTGGGGAAAAAGTCTTATATGTATGAACTTGTAATAAAATCCCTTTGGCTGTATTATTTGTAGCGGTTTTGGTATCATTATGAGTTTAAATTTTAAAGAACATAATTCGAAATTCAAATTACCAAAATATATGTGTTTCATCTGTTTTCCGTACCGTCAAGATGATTGAATCGAATGAAGAAATTTGATACATTTTAAAAATTTATATAATACAACGCATGCCGGGAAACATATGTGCGATGTTTATGGACCAAGTGCAGTATCTGTAAGAGTAGCATAAATTTGGTTTAGGGTTTTTAAACCGAAAATGGCGCCGATTCTGTTGTTCACAAACTAAACTAATTTTAAGTTAAGTGCATCCTTTTCTTTCTATTTCATTAAAAAAGGACACAAGATAAAATGTCAGTTTAGACCTGTCAAATTAGTGCGCTCCTGACGTAAACGGGCGTATTTTTAGTCGCCATGTTTATAATCGCATCTAAACTGCATATGGAGTATCTTAATTTGACAGGATTAAATTAAAATGTTATCTTCTATCAAAGTCTTAACGAAATGGAAAGAAAAAGATGGACATACCCAACTTAACATTAGTTTATTTTGTGAACAACAGAATCTGCGGCATTAACCGTGCATTTTAAAATTTTATTCGTAATATGGCGACTAGAGGGTCACTCTATAATAAGGATGAAATTGATGCCGGTTTCGAAAAAGTGGAGAAAGAACAACAGAACAACTACTTGTAGGTCATACAAATATTTGTTCACGCAGCGCACAGCTTAACCACTGCGCTAACCGTGCAGTGCAATAAAAAAACATGGCGTGAAATCTTTTCAATTTTTCTCTGATTTTAAATTCAAATCTTTATTCTAATTTGTTTTTCATTCATTATTTTATTTTCTCGCAATCGTAGTGAAAAGTAGCGAGTAATACCTACCTACACAGCTCCGAAAACCCATTTCTATTTACTCCCTCGCTAAAGCTTCTGAGCAAAACTACCTCGTATATTATAATGAATCATTTTAGCACAAGCTCTGAGCTCAAGCATAGGTACATAATATTACATACACAAGAGCCACGAATCAGGCACATTGAACCGCTTAATCAAAAACCATGACGTCACTCATCTGGCGCCGGTAGGACTAGATGCAGACATTGTTATCGTGTCTTTTTTTATAGAATATCGGTATACTTTTGTAATGGGTATTATAATACAGCATATTGCTAGGGCCTGAAGTTTCGGGTATGTTCCATTAAAGAAATCCCATGTAGCATCGAGGAGGATAGGAGGAAATCCACTTCATTCTTCGAAAATAAATTATAAAGTGACTTAAAAAGTTTTACTAAGTACCTCGAAACACATCAAAATTTCAAATTCTGTTAAAAAATAAAATTCACGTTTGCCACCGATGATAGTCAATTTTTTTTTTTTTTTTTGTGAAATTGTCGTTGAATTGTAGATGTCTTGCTAAGTGATGTAAGTAATATAGGTAGGTACCTCAGTACTTTTTACTACCAATAGATTAAAAAATATAATTGATCAAAACTTTTATTTCACCAGTTCCAAATAACCGCGTGATTTCCAAATAGCCCGAATTTACGGTATACAAAAACCAAAGACACCATGACCATGACATGCACCTACTTAGTTCTATTCGTATTTGCTACCGATTTTCGAAATTGGTTATTTTCCACAAACTTTCAAAATGTGTTATTTCACTTTGAAATGTTTTTTGGAAGTCGGTTCCTTTTTTTTATTGTACGAAAAATAATAAGTACTTATTTTACATTTTTGAGTTGTGAAATGTAGGTAGGTACTGTTCAGCTGCATCCGACGCTTCAGGAATAGGCTAACAAGCATACCTAACTGAATGTATTCAGTCTCTTAATTTTCATTGATTGTCGCATCAGCATGACGAATAGGTAGTGGGTTGTCCAACGAATTTAATATTGTAAATTTTTGAGGAGTCCTACTGCAGACTTTCCTTACAACCCATATGGGTGCAATGTTCTTATGAATATAAATGAATCAAGTCCAAACACTCATGAATCAAGTCGTGGTAGCCTAGTGGTCAAAACACCAGCCTCTCAAGTATGAGTGCGCGGGTTCGATTCCAGGTCAGGCAAGTACCAATATAACTTTTCTAAAGTTATATGTACTTTCTAAGTATATCTTGAAAACCAATGACTGAAGGTGAAGAAAAACATCTTGAGGAAACCTGGACTTTAAGTCTGAAATCGCCAACCCGCATTGAGCAAGCGTGGTGATTACGCTCAATACTTCTTTGTATGAGGGTAGACCTGTGCTCAGCAGTGGGACGATAAAAAGGTTGATGATGAAGTCCAAACACAGGGTAGCTACAGTAAACCGTTGAGTCGTTCCCTTAACTGACCTTTGTCTTCATCATCAGCCCCCCAATGACAGTCATAACCTCCGATCCTCTATATTCGTGTAAGGTTCTTATCAATACAAATCTACAATCAAGCACAAACACAGGGTAGCTGCTGTGAATCGTTGAAGAGTGCCCTCGCCTGTCTTTCGGCTGCATCATCAGATCTACTCCAGACCTTAATTAAATTGCAGTGCTTTAAAATACCTCATGAAAAAACAAAACTTACAAATACACTAGTCTTCCCAACAATTTTCCAAGTTCTTTTAAAAGTTCCCCTTGATTTCTCTGGTCTTCCTCCATCAAACTCTGATATCCTTATCATGTTCACCAACAAAAAAATAAAGTTTAAGTATCAAAATTGGTTCCTAAACGACGAAGTTATACCCGAACTGACATCTGTCGAATTGAGTAACCTCCTCCTTCATGAAGTTGGTTAAAAAGAGCTGTAACTGTAAATAACGCAATTAATGTTCTTTATATGGCAAAAATAAAACCCAAAATTGAGTATGTGACGCCATTACTGCGCTGAACAATACCTAACAGTACTTAGCAGTTTATTTATTAACATTACTTATATTTATTTTGATAGTTCAACAATATTCATTGCGTTATTCAAGTTGTTGAGCAGACAATTTACACGACTTATTGAAATAATAGATTAACATTGTCCTTCAAAATCGTTCTGATTTCCATTGATCGTTTGTTTACGCAATTAGGGTGTTTTTCATTGAGGTTAGCTAAATAAGTGCGTAATTATTAATCCTCATCAAAAATAACTTTGGGCTGTTGCTTCAAAATGTCACCTGGCTGATTGGCGACCCAGATTTAACTCAAAACGGTCTCCAAAGCCTGGAGCACAGGCGTAGAGTAGTTAGCCTTTCGGTGTTCTATAGGATGCATTTTGGTGAGTGTGCGAGGGTATTGCATGATTTAATTCCCTATCTCCGTTCCACCATCGGACGACCAGTCGTACAACGAGTTTCCACCCTTACGTTGTTAACCCCACATACGGACGAAGCGTTTCGCCTCCTCTTTTTCAAATCAAATCAAATGAAAGCATTTATTTCAAATAAACCAGTTACACGTTACACTACATTTAGGTACTACTATTCATTACATAAACTTTTGAATTGTCAGAAGGTCGGTCAGTCAGTAAGGTGAAGCTAGTCGCCCATTTCAAAGAGTACCTATGGAGAAGAACGGGCAAGAAACTCCATGAACACTCTTTTAAATTGTCAAGCTATTGATACAAATATTTGATTACATCATTCGTTTTGAAATCAACCGTGTGAGAACGATGCAGAAATATATTGTACGCTAAGAGCGTCCATTATGGAAAACACACAAAAACAATAAAAAAAGACTAACCCAACAAATAGATGCTTTACAGCAAGAACATTGTGCTCACACTTGTGCCATGGAATTAGACAATACTAAGAAATTGAATCTACACAGTGCAAAGATAGTTTTGTCCAAGGTTCAGCAGCTCCTCTTTTATACCGCGTACATCTGGTACTGGAACAATTTTGCCAGCGGTGGTGTTACCGTCGGACTACAATGTGAGTGTCTTCAAGGCTAGAGTGAACGGGCTCTTAATAAACTAGCGTGCTTTAGCATCAACGATCGCATCAGTCTTACCATCGCACTAGTTTATAATTTATAAAAAACTAGCTTTCCGCCCGCGGCTTCGCCCGCGTGGAGTTCGGTTATATCGCGCTTTTTAGATTTCCCTCGGGAACATCAAATTTTTCCGGGATAAAAGGTAGCCTATGTTGGCTATGTTCTTTCTCAGGGTCTAAAGATTGTATGTGCCTTTCATCAAAATTGGTTGAGAGGTTTAAGCGGGAAAGCGTAACAGACAGACAGAGAGACAGAAAGAGTTACTTTCGCATTTATAATATTAGTATGGATATAACTTATCTACCAAAATATTAATTGTCATGGCACCACTTCGCTCATTCCGTTCCCAGGGTTATAATTATCTGCAGACTGCAATGAGAGTAATTAGTTCGCAGCGTAGGTAATATCCTATTTTATGTGATGATGACTACTGACTCATTGCGTTAGGTCATAATGTTCTCGTAATGAATACCTCACTAGTATTAATTTTTAAAATGGATTATGGAGAGATAAATGGGCGTACCCAGCATCTAGCTTTGGGGCAAGTCAGGCCTAGGGTTGTTGGGGTCAAGTCAAATTTGTAGAGTGAGTAATGTAGGTGCTATAGGTGCACGCGATTTTTTGGCAATTATACCGTACATATTGTCAGTGTCTACTGCATGGTTTATTTAAAATGTATAAGTCCTAGTTAATACTTTGTTTAGTAATTAGGGGAGTTTATACATGTTCTGCCCTTCTCTGTATGAGAGGAGACCTGTGCCCAACAGTGGGACGATAAAAAGGTTGATAATGATGATTATGATACATGTTCTGCGAGATTTCCAGGGGGAGCAGCTGCACCCCCCTGACCCCCCCTGGGTACGCCCATGGAGAGATACCTCTGCATCTATTAATACCTAATCTACATTTGCAATAAGTCCGCCAAAAGAATATCTGTGGTCGTAAAAATCTCGGACTATCCAACTGGTCGCTTCCTCACAAATCACAATGCCTCTTTCGCAAAATGTCGCGCTAGTTCTAAGCTAACAAATGAATGGCCTTAATCAGTACCTACATACCGACCCCTTTGCTAAAGGTCTGGTTCTTTGTGTATAGCCACAGCCCACATCACATTAAAAAAACGGTAGAGTCCATGAACAGGTGATTTCACCAGCTGCGACCCGCAGTTACAACCCCATAAGTTACGATCCCGTAGGAATATCGGGATAAAAAGTGTTCTATGTGTTATTCTTGGTTATAAACTATCTGTGTGGCAAATTTCACCTAAAACCGTTGAGTAGTTTATGCGTGAAAGAGTAGCATGCATCCATACATTCCCACAAACTCGCATTTATGATATTAATAGGATCTTACTCACCTAGTTTATAATTTACCTAGTTAATTTTCATTAAAATACTTAATTATGTATGAGCAGCGCATGCATGAATAAATGATATTTTTAGAATGTTCTCGGTGGTAGGCCATAACATCGGCTGCTGGCAGAAGGCACCCACCAGATAAAGTCTTGCCGCCAAGCGATTCGTCGTGTTCCGGCTTGTTGTCTGGTGAAGCCGTACGGAGGGCGGGTCTGAGCAGTTGTGTTGTGATGGTGCCGGATACGATGCGCCAAATGTTGTTGTGTTGGGAGTTTAGTCGTGGGTCTTCAGATCAATCTCCCTCTTGTGCAGCTTCGTTGGTCGTATTGTTAGATTTAACATTGCATCACCTCGCTCAACTGCCGTCTTACTTCCTATTCACAAAGTTTTTGAGTTAATAAACTAGCGCGCTTTACCATCAACGATTGCATCACTGGTTACCATCAGGCAGAATTGCGGTCAAGCACTAGTTTATAATTATTAAAAGAAAGAAGGTCACAGCGTGAAGTTTATAAATGGTTAATAACATGGTTAGATATTGAATAAACATACTAAAAGACCATGTGGTCAGAACAACGTGGGGCGAACTGATAATTCACTCCAAACTAGCGTAATTTAGGCATTTCATACCTGAAAACGGGTGATTATGACGACATTCGTACGTAGCCTGAAATATCCATGTTTAATCATTTAATTTAGGTGTAATATAAAAATATCAGTCAAACATAGTTCTCATATATAAACATAACCAATTTTAATAGTCTTCATTCAAGTTTGAACATTTGAAAATCGAAGCCATCAGTTCATTATACTTTTTACATCAGTCTCTTGGTGGGCGCGAAGCCGGCATGACGCGTCGCACATAAATTAGTTTTGTTTACCTAAACGATATTGATAGTACAGTAGGTACCTACTTACTTATCTAGAAGCTGTGTAAACAGTGACATTATGTGTGAAGTGATTGGATTTTAACTCTTATCAACAGAAACAGTAAGTTCTGTCAAAATTCTTGGTGGTTTTTATTAATTTGTTTGTACGGGTGACCTCACAACCGTGAATGAATTTCGGTAGGCGTTTAGTTAATCGCATTTTTGGGTTCTGTCTTTAAAAGTTCTGAACGCATGTAAACATTATTTTGGAGAAAACAAACTATTCCGAAGGCATGCGACCGAATTTCCGCGGCTGTTTTTTCGTTCCGATCTATTCGGCTGATATGACACGTTTTAGATATCAGAAATTCAGTGCCGCAATTTTGTGTGTATTCAGTGTCTTGAGTTCAATCGTGATGTCTTGTAACTTCATACAATCAGCCGCATAGACAGACAAATAAAAATTGTGATCTGTTAGGCTTCCGTTATTATTTTTAGGAGGTGTGAAGTAGACACTTAGGCCGGTGTCCACTCATCATCATCATCATCTCAGCGTTTATCCCGGTTGCATCCACGGCTTTCGCGTTGGAGCCCGGGGTCCGCTTGAAGGCCGGTGTCCACTGGCGGCACATATAGAAAATATTACTTAAAAATATTTAATCGGCCACGATGCCGCTGTATTCATAGGCATGCGTCCTTTAGCGTCATCATTGAAAATGAACATTCTATTTTAAGCCACAGGTGGTTGTAGGTACTTAATACAAATACATTTTTTTTCCGTGCGAGATTTGAACTTATGACACTAAGCGCAGCAGTAGATTGCTCAGCCACAGTGCCAACGTGTCGAGAAATTGCTTGCCGCGATTGGCCTGTAGATGGGTGACCTTTACAAATAGAGACCTGGGAAAGCATGGTAAGCAGTTTATACCGTCTGTCTGTCATTCATGACTTTCAGATCTTTGGCCATCGTTAGGTACGGGTCGTCAAAAGTTTGAAAACCAGTCTTACCAACGAGTATCGTCTGACCCAGTAACTGGATTGTGAAAGTGAGATAGGTCGTCGCTCCATGTAAAATACTGATCATCATCATCAAAGCGTTAATCCCAGTCACATCCCAAGCTTTTTCAGCTTTAGAGTCTGAGGTCCGCTTTTCCAGTCTAACTGCTGATTTTGGCTAAACTTCGATATTTTTCGTGAAGCGACTGCCGTTTGACCTCCACAACCCGAAGGCGATATCGAAGCATTGCAGTTAGACCAATTGTTGGACTTTTGAGGGCTCCAACAACCCGTAACGATTGGCATTCGATCTTCGTATGTCAAGCGGGATCAACGGCTTAACGTGCTTTCCGAGGCACGTCCAAACCAGTGCAAATATTCATATTCATGTACTTATACAAATTTTTGCACCGCGCGGGGATTGAACCCGCCTTCTTACGCAGCGGCCGCGTTCGATACCGCTACGTCACGGAGGCTGTCATGTAAAATACAAGTATTTAGCTGAATCCAACTTATAATGGAAAATGCTAGGCATATGATAATACATTTTGAAGCCGTACGGAGGACAGGTCTGAGCAGTTGTGTTGCGATGTGTGCTGGGTACGATGCGCCAAATGTTGTTGTGTCGGGAGTTTGATCGTGGAGGGTCTCCAGATCATTCTCCCTCTGGTGCAGCATCGTTGGACGTGATGTTAGGTTTAACATTGCATCACCTCGCTCAACTGCCGTCTTCCTTCCTATTCACTCAGTTTTTTTGAGTGAATAGCTATGCCCTTAATAAACATTAGTTCACGCACTAATTTATAATTTTAGAAAAAAAAAAAAAACTGGAGGTCTGTTTTATAGTTGGCCCTTTTATTTGTATTAGATATTATAATTCTACTCACACGTTGAATGTTTACTAATCCGAACCCTTAATTTTTTAGGATAGGAAATCATCTAATAATCTCTCCTGCTCTGGGCGGAGCGAAAGGGCCTGTCAGACTTTTACTGACTAAAACCCACCCGTGTTCCTTTACTTGCCTGTGCGTCAGGGCCACGGTATCTTTTTCGAACAACTTTCAATTTGAATTATTTTGAAGCATAATGCTCTATGTTCATGTACATACCTAGTATCCATTGCTCTATGTTCGTAACAAAAAAACGCAATGAATGTTGTTAATCTGTCCAAATGAGACCTATTGCTACTGATAGTGTTGCGCAATCAGTTTGCAGAATTTCACAATAATTTATCAACAGTTTACAATGTGTACCGGCGGAATTAAAACAAACGTTTTCAACTGCTTATCATAGTCTGTTATACTACGTATATGTATATGTAGTAGAACTCGTCGACAATATGTTCTGCAAAAAATCCCAATATCATTACATAGCCCGATCCGCACCCTACTTGCGTAACATACACAGGTCTCCTCTCATACAGAGAAGGATTGAGCGTAATCACCACGCTTGCTCAATACTGGTTGGCAATTTCAGACTTATAAAGTCCAGGATTCCTCAAGATGTTTTCCTTCACCTTCAGTTTGGTGTCCAAGATATACTTAGAAAGTACATTAAAATATGTAAAGAAAACCCTGTCCGATCCGTGAAGGTATTGTTAGGTATCGATAACTGATTCTACTAATGCCCAAAAAGACAGGCTAAGCTTAAAAAAATCCTAAAAAAAATATTAAATCGCAAAAGGAGGTAACTTAATACATGTGTGGGCAACCCTTCCGCAAGCGGAGGGGCAGGGCACGCGGCACCTGTGACGTGGTCGCGTCGCTATTTGCTTTATAATAATACCGGTGTTGTCACTTTTAAAATTACCAAATTTCGGGGAAATTGGAATTAATTCCCGGAAAAAGGATTATTTCAAAATTCATTACTATTGTTACTATCATGATTAAGTAAAATTTTATATTATATTTGGTCATGTGTTTACCTAACCTTTATTATCCTTATGGGTCGGACAGGGTTTTTTTACATATTGGATACTTAGTGATGTAAACATACTACATACCTATTGCTATCAATTGGGATCATTTTGAAGCATATTGCCAATCCATTGTTCCATATGTTCTAAAAACTGTTCCTGCTCAACAAGGTAAATAACGCAATGAATGTAGCTGAATTGTCAAAATGAAACCCATTACTACTGGCAGTGTGTTACGCTATTACCCTGCAGGTATTGGAATCCTAGACCAGTCAGCAGACAGCGCTTGCAACCATTTTACCGAAAAGCCAATTCTAACGTCTGCGCTGATGCACTGAGGTTAAATTTATAGGATCGCCTTTATTTCATCGAAAAAATTTACGAATTATGTCACTTCTCTTAAAATTTTCCGCTTAATTTCATTCGCATAATTATTTACTTAGCAACATCATCATCCCAGCGTTAATCCCAGTCGCATCCGAAGCCTTTTCAGCTTTGGAGTCTGGGGTCCGCTTTAAGAGTCTAACTGCTGATTTTGGCTAAACTTCGATTTTTTTCCGTGAAGCGACTGCCGTCTGACCTCCACAACCCGAAGGCGACATCGAAGCATTGCAGTTAGACCAATTGTAGGACTTTTGAGGGCTCCGACAACTCGTAACGACTGCCACTAGATGTTCGTAGGGCAACCGAGATCAACGGCTTAACGTGCTTTCCGAGGCACGACCAGACCAGTACAAATATTCATATTCATGCATACAAATACTTGCACTGTGCAGGAATCGAACCTGCGCGCACCTTGCGCAGCGGCGCGTCCGCTACGTAGGCTGTCCAGTTGCTTTATTTAATGGGAAATTTAATTCAAACTGGTGGTTTGTTTTTATGTTCATGACAGAGAATTTTTGTTTTTGCAATCAATCTTGTAGCATACAACGCCGCCAAAATACAATAGTGTATGATCTATTCACGCCAAAAGAAGCCCGTTCACCTTGGCTCCTACTTTTCGGAATGTATCCTGTGAGTGCACCGACCGCCTTCAGTTTTGGGAGTTGTGATTTCTCGAACCCTAAACGTTGGGCGGTTCATTGAGTCCAAAGCCAAGGTGGCTGCCAGGAAGCTTGGCATTATTGCAAAGGTCCGGCGGTACTTCGTATCCCTCTTCGAATCCCTATATCCAAAATTATAACGTAAACATAATTTTGGCAAATCAAAGTTTATAGATTGGCCCTGGCCCTGGCAGTACACAAACTGAACTTAATTTAAGTTTATTTCTTCTTTTTTCTATATTTCATTAAGAAAAGGACTGAAGATAAATATTACTTTTTTGGTTCATTTCTTTCCGTTCGGGCGAATGGAAAAGGCAAAGGCATAGTACGCCATACAGCCAAGTCTTCAGTAATTTTTAATAAATATTACTTTAATCCTGTCAAATTAGAATTATTAATTAATTAAATCATATCTTATCAAAAATTATAACAATTTACGTCAGGTGCGTATTTTAATAAGACTGTAACATCATTACATAATGTTTAAGACAAATAAAGATAAGTCTTTATTTGCTCTTAGGCTTAGGCCGCACTACGGTTAAACCGCTGCGGTTTTTTCCCGCGACTGATTTTAAGAACGTGATTTGGTACAAAATGCTCGCGGGAAAAAACCGCAGGTGCGGCCGTAATGCATTAGTCTTCTAGGGGCACAAAACCGCAGCGGTTTAACCGTAGTGTGGCCTCAGCCTAAAGCATGGTATAATGATGTTACCGTCTTATTTAAATACCTACAATGTCCACATGTTTAGAAAGAATATGTATCAATTACATACAAAAATAATAATTATGTCCACAATGTCATTTAAGTCGTCAATAATGGGATAGTAAGAAAAAGGTGCATTGAACTTAAAATTAGTTTAGTTTTGAACAATAGAATAGGGTAGTTGACTAAATAAAAGTAATTAGTCCGTCAGTCAATTTCAAAAAAAAAAATAGACAAGTATTTTTCTTTTTTCATATAAAAAATAAATGAAGACGATACAGTGCGTTGAAAACTCATGTGACGTCACTCTTTGCTACACTTTTTAGCAACGAGTGACGTCACCAGCCCCCACGCCTGATCTTTGATGCCTTTTATATTTGTCATTTTTAATTGATTTGATAAAAGAAAATATACGTATCCAATAATTTTCTATAACCTGAATGGCGGACATAGAATCATTTTTTTACCCAGGAAACATCCCTATTGGCGGAATTCTCTTGTTTACCAACTATATTAATAATGATTTCAGATATATACTAACACATTTTACGCAAAATATCATAACATAACCATTATTTTTTTTAAATAAATGACCTACTCTTAACTGATTCCAATTCCTTACTCTGTTAGAAAGCTTTATTTCGAAGCCGGAAAAACTTAAATTTTAATAACCGATAGGAAAACCAGAAGGAATTGCGATTATATGAAATGATTGGAAATAACTATTTAATATACCTAATCTATGAATCCAACAGAAATTGCTACAAAACAATAATTAGCTGCTTCCCGACGTAATCCTAGTTATAAACCACCTGAATGCAAAATTAAAAAAAAATGGTCCAACCGTTTACTACTTCGTTTACTACTAGATGAATGGAATGGATGACATCAACAAGATCAGGGTGGCAGTAACTACATGTAAAATCTTTCAGCTGCGTTTAGTTGGACTGAAAACCGACGTCAATAAAGGGTGTATCTGACATCGACGCACAAACGAGTACCATGGATTCAGTACATGATTCTGAACCCCCCAGTGGTGGAATTTTTCGTCGCCATTTTCATGATTTAAAAAAAAATATGCTTATACAGTTTTTTTTTTCACTTTACACCGTTCATAATTGCTATACCTTTATAATCCAGTAAGATTTGAAAGTAAAAATTAGTTAATTTGATAACTACATAAAAAAGCGCAATGAAAACTCGAAAACTATCTTATCAGCTGATTTAATAGAGTTCACATCAGGGATCAACGTCATACCTACAAACCCGCACGGCGGCACGCTTGCAACGTTCAAAGGCCAAGCAGACACTTTTTTTTTGAACACTGTGAATTCTGTAACCGTTCATTAACGACATAAATGATTATCATGTTTTTATTAGTGGCATGCGGTCTAGCCTTTTCACGAAGTTAGCGTTACGATGTCAGATACACCCTGTATAATATTAGGAAAATGAAAGGCCAATGTATGACTCAACATGAATGAGTCACACATAAGTCCATTTCTTTGAAAGGCAGCTATAGAGCATGTCACATTCTGGTACTTATTACTCAATGGCATGCAAATATTAAAAGCAATATTTCATTCTTAGTTCATTCATGGGCTTAATATTTGACAAATATGAAATTTGGTGCCGAATCTCTTTTTCACAAACTAAATTAATTTTAAGTTTAGTACATTTTGATTTTAAGTTTAGTAAGTACATCTTGATTTTTTCTATTCTATTAAAAAAGGATAGACGATAATAGGGATGTTTCCTGGATAAAAAAAAATATTTTCTATTTAGTCCGTTATTCAGATTATAGAAAAATATTGGATATCATATCATTAAATCAATAAAAATTTACAAATATAAAAGGAATCAAAGATAAGCCCCCTAATCGGCGAACACATTTTTGTCCAATGATTGCGACTAGTTGGGATCGTTTGGACCGAACGGACCAATGGCGGTCCGAACCATCCCAACTGATGCCAACTAGTCGCAATCATTTGGCAAAAATGTGTTCGCCGATTAGGGGGCAGGAGTGGTGGCTGGTGAAGTCACTGGTCGCTAAAAAGTGTAGCGTGCAGTGACGTCACACGAGTTTTCAACGCCCTGTGTCGGCTTCATTTTTCGTTTATATAAAAAAAGAAAAAATACGTGTCTAGTATTTTTCGGAAATTGACTGACGGACTAATTACTTTTTTTTTAGTCAAATACCCTATTATGATACTTCATAGACGGTTTAGACGCGATTAAAAATATTTATCAGTAGCTTTCCGCCCGCGGCTTCGCCCGCGTAAATTTCGGTTATATCGCGCTTTTTAGATTTCCCTCGGGAACATCAAATTTTTCCGGGATAAAAGGTAGCCTATGTCCTTTCTCGGGGTCTAAAGATTGTGTGTTTTCCGCCCGCGTCTTCGTCCGCGTGGTGTTCGGTTATATCGCGCTTTTTAGATTTCCCTCGGGAATATCAAATTTTTCCGGGATAACAGGTAGCCTATGTTTTTTCTCAGGGTCCAAAGATTGTCTGTGCCAAATTTCATCAAAATCGGTTGAGAGGTTTAGGCGGGAAAGCGTAACAGACAGACAGACAGACAGACAGACAGAGTTACTTTCGCATTTATAATATTAGTATGGATTGTCGATTGACCTCAAGTGCGTACTCATTTGACAGGACTAAAATATTATTTATTTTCTGAACTTTTCGTATTGAAACAGAAAGTTTCACTGAACTTAAATTAAATTTATTTTGTGAACAAGGGAATTAAACAATCTATGGATTTAAAAATAATTTTCATGGTCTATTAAGTAATAGACCATGTCTATTACTCACTTGTCATGTTGGTCTGTTAACACCACTACGATCCGGACGAAGCGTTTCGCCTCCTCCTTTATACTGCGTACATCGAGGGACTGGAACAATTTGCCAGCGGCGGTGTTTCCGTCGGACTACAATTTGAGTGTCTTCAAGGCTAGAGTGAATAGGCTCTTAATAAACTAGTGCGCTTTACCATCAACGATTGCGTCACTGCTTACTATCAGGCAGGATTGCGGTCAAGCGCTGGTTTAAAATATGTAAAAAAAATAAAAATAAATAAAGAAGTGTTATTGAACTATAAAACACTTCCTACCAAACGAATTTTTCGTACGTACTACGTTCAGGTAGTCCACTAATAGGTATGCACGAATGTCAGCAGGTCAAGCTGCCCTAAACTGTCAAATATTCCGATTCAAGCTTGAGCCTTAATGCTTTAGCGTTAAAGCTGAAAATGTAATAAAGTTTGACAGATTGTAGTAATTTTATGCGCTGTCGTCTCTACCTACTCAAATTACTTAGTTCCGTTTAATTTTAGTCTTTCTTTTTGTATGTCATAATTTGTAAGAATAGTGTAGTTATATTAGCAAAACAACAGTGGATGAGATGTCTGAATCTCCTTACATTACCCCCTTCTTAACCATATCATCGGTTAAGAAGGGGGTGATGTAAGGAGATGACGTTTTATAGTGAAGTATGAGGGCATTTGCCGACCACGAATGAATTGGGATAAGGAGGCAGGAATCGTGGTGGCCTATTGGTTAAAACACCAGCCTCTCAAGTATGAGCGTGCGGGTTCGATTCCAGGCCAGGCAAGTACCAATGTAACTTTTTAGTTAATTCTTTGTAATTAACGAAGCGATAAACCATGACCTGGATTAGGACAAAGGATACTTTTTATCCTTATATTCCCACGAAATCAAAGCTAATGTGTGAGAAACTGCTACGTTACGTTACGCCAACCACAAAAAAAAATGGTTAAAGGGAACGAGAACGATGGTGAAATGTTCATTATGAATTTCGCCCCGTTTTTTTGAGTGAATAGGTAGGCCCTTAACAAATTAACGCGCTTTACCATCAAAGATTGCATCACTGCTTACCATCAGGTGGGATTGCTGTCAAGTACCAATTTATATTAATAAAAAAAAAACTGGAGGATATGATATATTTTAAAATATTTACAAATGTTTCCGCTAACGTCATACATACACTATATTATATTATGTGATGCGAGGTGACGATAGCCAGCCTGTAGTCGTGGTCAATTATTGTTCAATACACATTAAATAAATCGGCTACCCATATATAGGTACATAAGTTTACTTACGACGATAGTGATTACGAATCCAATAATAATATCACCCATAGTTAAGTGAAGTACCTAATATCTAAGTTAATATGGGTCACACATTGATGTAATATTAAACAGATATGATATGCTCTAACAAATTAACCAAAATAAATGTGCCGATCGGAGCAACAGCACACACATGCAAATTTTTTATTCTGCGTACATTTCACACGTTGATACAGTGTGAATGAGATGGGGCGCAATCTAAAGCATAGAGAAGAAAAAGATGGCTAGTGTTTGTCGTTTGCGCTGTTAGTGTTTGTCGTTTGTTTTTACGAGTATATCGAGAGTGACTAAAGCGAGATACTGGACTTACCTCCTTTTGTACGCTTTATTTTCAGTGCGCTAGTGACTTATCTACCTTAGTTTAATATTTTATCAATGGGGTCACACAAATATATTTTCGTATACAGCGCTATGCATAGCGACAAATATAATATGTAAAGAAAACTCTGTCCGACCCCTAAGGATAAAAAAGGTAAAGTTAAACACATTACCAAATATAGTATAAAATTTTACGTAATCATCATAGTAACAATACTAATGAATATTGAAACACTTAACCTTTTTTCCCGCGAATAATTTCCAACTTCCCTGGAATTTGGTAATTTTTAAAAAAGTGAGATAACCATTTTGTTGGTATTATTATAAGCGATGCGATCGCGTGCCGCGTGTCCTACCCCCGTCGCCCGCGCATGTATTAAGTTACCTATTTTTGCGAAATAATATTTATTTTTTTAGGGGGATTTTTTGTAAAGTTTAGCCCAGCCTTGTGGGCATTAGTAGAATTAGTTATCGATACCTAACAATACCCTCACGGATCGGACAGGGTTTTCTTTACATATTGTATAATATTTATTTTTTTATTATGATTTATTGTTAAGTAACAACAAAAATACATCATCCCTGAAAATTTACACTGTCTAGCAAAATCTGCAGAGTCTTTCTTCTTCTTCTTCAGCCTATAGAGGACCACTGCTGGACAAATGCCTTCCCTAAAGCTTTCCACAATGACCGCTCTTGTGCTGCCCGCATCCATCCATGTAGTCTTTAGTAACACTTAACTTAAATTTAATTTAATTATGACCAAAGCGTAATTATTTCTAAGGTCTCGTTCTTACCCTGAGGGTACGAAAAAAAATTATACTTTAGTCCTACCTAAACAATATTTAAGTTCAGTACCTACATCTTATACATATCAAATTAGTGAGCGCCTGAAGTAAATTAGCGTATTTTAAAATGTGATGTTTTTAATCACATCTATATTAGCTTCCCAACAAGTGGGTCTAAGGATGAACATGGATAAGACGAAGATCATGTCGAACTCTCATGTCGCACCCACTCCAATTGTAGTTGGCTGTTCTGCACTCGAAGTTGTTGACGAGTATATACCTGGGACAAATAGTCCAACAAGGTAGGTCCAACTTCGAGAACGAGATGTCTCGTCGAATCCAGCTCGGTTGGGCAGCGTTCGGAAAGCTACAATACATCTTCTCTTCGTCCAAGATACCACAGTGTCTCAAGACTAAAGTCTAGTCTAGTCTTTGACCAGTGTGTGTTGTCACTCAGTGATGACTTAAGGAACTGAAACGTGGTCGCTCACATTGGTCCTCATACGAAGGCTCAGAGTCACACAAAGGGCGATGGAAAGAGCTATGCTCGGAGTTTCTCTGCGTGATCGAATCAGAAATGAGGAGATCCGCGGAAGAACCCAAGTCGCCGACATTGCTCTTCGAGTCGCTAAACTTGCGGCAAGGCACCATGCTCGTAGAACCGATAGCCGACGGGGCAGTAAGGTTCTGGAGTGGCGGCCACGTACCGTAAGACGCAGCGTAGGGAGGCCCCCAAAAAGATGGACCGATGAGCTGGTGAAGGTCGCGGGAAGCCGATGATGCGGGCAGCACAAGACCGGTCATTGTGGAAAGCTGGGGGGAGGCCTTTATCCAGCAGTGGAGCTCTATAGGCTGAAGAAGAAACTTAACTGTCTATTTTCTTAATTTGACAGGACTAAATTAGTATTTATCTTCTGTCCTTTTCTAAATAAACTAGAAAGAAAAAGATGCGCTGAACTTAAATTTAGTTTTTAGTTTGTGAACAAGGAATTCGAAGCGAATGTCAAAAAATCTAAATCAATATGCAATTTTATTTATTATAGAAAATATAATAAAAACTATAACATAAAAATACTTATAAACTAATATATAACAAAATACAGTATGTTAACTAACAGAGGGCGTTCTCGTTAACCCGAAATAGTATAGCATACATACCTACATGCTAAAAAAAATATTTCCATTCGAAAACAAAATGTTTTTAAAATTTTTCCAATAAGAAAATATTCAATAAAAATTTTAAATTGACATTTAAAGAAACACACTGTACACGCGAACTTGAAAGACGGCAAGGTCGCAATTTGTTTATGATACTACGCTACTATTTTGATTTAAAACAGGAGGTTTCAAATTTATTTCCAATTAGAATTTTTTTTTATTCGGATTTTTTTATGCTAATTTTTCTATGCTGATATTTTTATTTTAATCTATTAATGATATACAATATGTAAAGAAAACCCTGTCCGACCCATAAGGATAATAAAGGTTAGGTAAACACTTGACCAAATATAATATAAAATTTTACATAATCATCACAGTAACAATAATAATGAATTTTGAAATAATCTTTTTTTCCCGGGTATTAATTCCAATTTCCCCGAAATTTGGTCATTTTTAAAAAACTGACAACACCATTTGTGACGGAGCGAATAGCGATGCGACCACGTGCCGCATGCCCCGCCCCCCTTCACCCGCGCATACATGCGCGGGTGAAGGGGGGCGGGGCTATCGGGTTGTCCACCGCACATGCATTAAGTTACCTCGCTTTTTCGAAATAATATTTATTTTTTTTGGGGGATTTTTTTTTAAGTTTAGCCCAGCTTTGTAGGCATTATTAGAATCAGTTAACGATACCTAACAATACCTTCACGGATCGGACAGGGTTTTCTTTACATATTGTATATTAACGAGTTTAAGGGAACGCCCTCTGTTATTTAACATACTGTATATCACAACAAATACAAATTTGTTGTGATATATTTTATGTGATATATTACTTTAGTGAAGCTAAACTATTAAACAACTAACTATACTAACAACTAACTGACTATACTATTAAAACTTAAAAATACTTTAAATACACATAACATAATAACAATTGATATTAACACTTGACTTAATTGATATTAACAATTGATATTTAATTTTTCATTAACCTTAAATTTTATGGCACTTATGATCCTTATCTAGTATTTTAGCCGCGCCCATCACATCGAAATTAAAAGTAGAATTGGCACATGTTTGATATCTACAACCGTTATTATTGATAAACTTACTACTATCCGCTAATCTTTCATTGATTGCGACGATTAAACCTGTTAACGATATCATCCAAACGTGTCTACTCTTTAAAACACACACAAAAACTCGAAATTTTAAATTGAGTTTGAGTCGGTCAGTTAATAGCTGTTGTTTGGATCCGTAATTAACTAAACTGATTTTCAAAAATGGTAACTGTTGGTAAAATATGTAGGAGATATTTCAATCAAATCAAGTAAAATTCAAACAAGATTTGGTGTGAAATTATTCTTGTTTTCGTTATTGGACTGTTCTTGTGTTAATTGTGTAAAAAAAACATTATAAATTTACAAAAAGTTAGTCAGTATTGACCTCTAGGTGTGTTTTGACATCCATTCAGTACAACCATTTTGAAGGCATCGCGCCCCCATCAGCCATGCGCTTGGGTGCATATGGCACCATATGCCATAGTCGTCACGTTTCGTTAAAAGGGGTCCTATTAGGAACATGCTTTATCTAAATATCTAACTGGCTGGATCAGACGTTAGACACGTAATATATGCATTTGTTCAATATAACTAAGTAACAGCGAGTTGATTATGATCGACATATGGTCGAATAACAACACAATTATCGTTTACTTAATCTAAATAATAATAATTATTATTATTATATCCTCCCGTGGGTGTCGTAAGAGACGACTAAGGGAACCCTCACCAGGGAAGCGGGCAGCAGCGCTTCTCCCGTGGAATATCAAATTACTGCGATCCCCAACCCGCCTGCATAGCATGGGCATTATGGCAATGTAATGAAAGCCGGGGAGGCCTTTGTACAACAGTAGTCCTCTATAGGCTGAAGAAGAAAAAGAAGAATCTAAATAAATGCCTTAAAGTTATTTAATTAAAGCAGTTCTGCATTGCACGACATTATCCTGCAGCCGATCTGAATCCGAGTTCGAGTTGTTCGAGAGATTGCGAACTGGATTTGAACTCTGTCCGTCGATATTAAGATCATTCTCGATTCGGATTGATCTCGGATCTTGATTTAAACCGATCGGCTATAGGCGGAAAAAGTGAGATGATCGCACCTGACACTAAGAATTGACACTTGACTATTTGCTTCAGACTAATGTTACCTTAGTCTTCATGGTGAGATATGCAGAGAATAATGAATTGGTAGAATTAAATCTCATGTTGTGCTGTTGGTCGGTTATCGATCGAAATTTCGAAGCATCCATGACAATATAACTATTTGTATTTTGGAATATACATTTCTTATTGCGTTATTGATTTGATTGCGGTAAACTGCTACAGACTACAGCTTAGTCAAAAACTTGTTCCTTTAAAAAAAAAAATCCTTTTCTGGTGTCAATTTGAGCGGTATAAGATAAGCCGGGCTAGCTGCGTTGTCAGAATCGGATGAATATGAAATCCGACAAACTCTATGTCATCAACTAGTGAAACTATTACAATTTCTTCAAAAGCATCTCATGAAGAATTGATTTCTTAATCACCATTCTCCCCAATTCTTTATTAGTCAAAATTACTAACCATATTATCAACATGCATTCATCTATCACTTCTTTAGTCTTCCTCTATCTTATAGCCATTCATTCATACGTGAAAATGTCCTCATGGTTTCCTCTATTTGTGATTCGGTCATATGCCCACGGTATGCGTAACCTTCGATACGGAAGAAAATTTAAGTGGAAAGTGTTTTCCAAATATAGTATTAAAATTACTTATACCTATTGATCATTACAATTGCATAATAGGTACTAGGTCAATATAAACTAGCATCTATCTAAGATCTGATGACATCACACTACAATTACTAATCTTTACAGTAAGCGTTGTGATATGCCACCAAGGTTCGTTCATTGTTGTGGCTTATTAAGTAGGGTTTATTTAGATGTAGATGATAAAACTTAATGACACTAAGTTTCATCTAATTATGGGAATGAAACGTGTCACTAATTATCAAGCAGCCAATTTATTTTGGAAAATTTCGCTTTATCACAGATTCAGAATTTGAATTTTGAGGAAACCGTTGTATAATAATTATTAGTTATTATACAACAATAATTACAATAATTGTTAATGTGATATGAATAATTAGTATACAACGTGTTTCAGAAAGGTGAAACAATACTTTCAGATATTGAAGTATACCTTATAAACTTCAACTTGACCTAGTCATAAATTTGAAATACTAAGATTTTATTTTCCCACAAAATAAATAAAAATATTTATTAAACATTTTGTCGACAACCCTAAACCTACGCTACAGCTGAGGCCGACTGCTAAATACCTACCGGCATACATTACCTACTGGTTCGCGTCATTAGAGATACTTACGTGAATATGTACCTAGGTACTTACTTAGTTGTCCTTAAAAATCGACTCAGTTTTATAGTCTTTAAAATTGAATTTTAAAGTTATTTCTTAGGGTCATCACTGAGAAGTTTTCGCACTAAACTTCAAAGCAAAATAATTAAAAAACCCATGCACTTAGGTACCTCACACCGGTGCCATGAGTATGCAATATACATATATTTTATATACTGAAAGTATTATTTCATATTTCTGAAACAGATTGTATATCTAGGGTATAAAACACTGACGTGTTATTTATTATGTTTTCAGGTCAGCGGAATTTAAAAATAAATTCAACGGTATGCTATAACGACACAATCATGGTTGAAACAAAGGATGCTGAGAAACTCAAAGAAGAATCCAATAATGGCCACATCGATAGAGATATCAACACAATCAATTCCATTAAATCAGAAGAAAAAGACATAGTTGCCCATTTTACTAGAGAGGATTCAGAGTCACCTGTCGAAAGAGTCAAGTTCGAAGGCCTAGATGATATAGACAGTATATGTTCAGACGAAAGTGATAATGTAGCACTACCTCCAATACCAGACGGTGGGTGGGGTTGGGTAGTAGTAGCGTCAGCCTTCCTTGTGTCGGCATGTGCCGATGGCCTGGCATTTTCCTTTGGACTCCTCCATGAGGAATTTACTATATACTTCGAAACTACGCAATCAAAAACATCATTGATTGGCAGTCTTTTTATCGCTACCCCGTTATTAGCGGGTCCAATAATGAGTGCCTTAGTAGATAGATATGGATGCCGAGTTATGACCATGACCGCTGGAGTGCTATCTACCATTGGATTCCTATTAGCTGCTTTCAGTAACTCAGTAGAAATGTTGTGTTTAACTTTCGGCTTTATTAGTGGATTGGCGATGGGAATTTTATACGTAACTGCTGTAGTATCGGTAGCATTTTGGTTTGACAAGAGAAGAAACTTAGCTGTATCGTTAGCTTCGTGCGGTATAGGTTTTGGTACGCTTATTTATTCACCAATGACTCATTATTTCTTAGAAATATACGATTGGAGAAATACTATTGTTTTATTAGCTGGTACTCTACTCAATATGTGTGTATGTGGGGCATTAATGAAGAACCCAGAGTGGTTAGAAATCAAACAAAAGCGAGAGCGAAGGCTCTCAAAAATTAGGTCTAGGAGATCATCGAGTGCTGGTTCTACTTCCTCAAGATCTATTGGAGGAGAATCAGCATATCTAGACTCTGATGAATTAAAAAATTTGTTAAAATCTGGAAAGAGCCCTGAATACATTTTGGCGACGTTAGCATCGACCATAAAGGAAGCTGAAGAGTTAGAGGCGACCACACAAGCAAACGTGGAGCAAACGCGGAACAAGAGAATATATTCAGCTATACATCTACCGACGTTTGTACAACAAAATGAAAAGGTAGGTCACATTGAAAGGTCTGAAAAAATTTGTCTGTAGCAGTCTTCTCGTCAGTTTGTAATTTTAGTGTCTCCAAGGCTAGAGTGAATAGACTCATAATTAACTAATGCGCTTTAACATCAACGATTGAATCACTGCTTACCATCAGGCGGGAACGCGGTCAAATACTAGTTTAAAAGATTAAAAATTCATTTTGATAAGATTTTTTTTAATTTTTCTAGGTTCCTACTGAAGTCATAAATAAATTAATGGAAAACAAACGGTTGTACAACATCATACTGCATAATTATCCGGATGTGTTAACGCGGAGGCATTCTGAGGTCAACGTATACACTGAAAATACAGCAAATGCCCCAACGCTTGCTCAGTTACCAGTTGAAATAAAAGCGAAGAAACAGAAAGATGGGATAGAGAGAGAAGCAAAAAAAAGTGAGAGCGAAGGTGTGAAAACTGAAGGTGTAAAAGCAAATACAAACATAAATTCTACGAAGCAGAAAGTTGTTGCCAAAGATTCAAAGGTGCCACAACAGCAACCACAAGAGCAAAGTTGGTTCCGACAAATATCTACTGACCATCATTACTTAAGAGATGTGCCTTTGTATAAAACGACCATGATGCACCGTGGTGCCATGATGTCTATCACTAGGTACAAGCTTAGAGCTTCATCTTTGCCAGATATGTATCGAAATTCTTCTTGGTCCCTTTATTCTGAATCTGATGATGAAATGGTAAGTTCCTAAGGTACTTCATACACAACTACCCACTTTATTTGCTGAATTATATTGTATTAACACTTCTCTTTATGTATTGCAGAGATGGTACAGCCGCTTTGGAATGGCAATAAAATCAATGTTTGACTTCAAAATGTTCACGGAGTTCCATTTTTTAATGTTCAATCTGTCTTCCCTGATACTCTCTGTGTGGTTCATCGTTCCGTACTTCTTCCTTAATTCTTACATGAATGAATTGAATGTGGAAGGTGGGCCTATGATGATTGCTATAATTGGAGTTGCTAGCAGTATAGGAATTGTAAGTACTAAATATTGTATCCAACTAAACGTTATGTTAAAGTTGTCTTGGAGATAAAATAGAAGAAAATATCTTTTAATGATAAAATATATTTAGTTTTCAATAATATTATGATTACCTACGTGCTCACCATAAATAACATGAATATCTAACTGGCTTCTATTCCCCTAAAATAACTTATTATTCATTTTCTATTTATTCTTAGAGCCACTGCTCCAAGAATATAACAATAATATAATAAGG